>ML099745.1:0-29831 GCA_003697995.1 Taxidea taxus jeffersonii
TACTTTTTAGTTTTTACTCACTGGTAACAGGCATGAATAGTTAATCAGCAAAGCCAAGAGCCACCTAGGTTAAGCAAAACATCTGACTGGGAGGAGTTTGCTGTGTGAAACAGCTCCCTGAGCAGACAAGGCAATTCGCTGATATTCCATTCTGAAGCCATCTTCAGGAAAGAGTGATTCCCACCACTGGAGCAACACACAGATGGGGCTCAGAGGCTTGAAGTGAACCAGGGGAAGAACTAGCCATGGGCCACTACAGCTGACAAATTGATACCCTGGGTGTCACCCTTGGAGCGCTAGACTCTGCCTTAGGTGCCTGTTACTGGCTTTATGACCTACATTAGCCCATTAAAGAGTTTGAGCCTTAGTTTTACTTGATTTTGTATCTTACCCTTCCATTTTTGTCAACTTTATGTTTAGAATTATTCCAAGAAGCTAATAAGATAATATGCATGGAAACTGTTACACAGTAGGTGTTCAAAGCATTAGAGGAATGTGGGTTTGGAAATCATGGGAGTGAAACTTTAAGCCTTGGAACTAAATAGCCTTTTTCCCATTCCAGGTCTGGAAAATTCATCAGCCATTCTGTATCAGACAGTTAAATAGAATTCTTTACATATGGCAATGGTCTATCAAAGAGTCAGAAAACAGGGGTGCACCTGTACATTTCCAGGGGTATATGGATTGTGAATCAGATTTAGATCTAGAAAGAGCAGCAGGTAAATCTGATGAACTCCATGTAACAGAGGCAGAAAGCTTGGGCTTTAAGAACTCAATTAAACAATTGAGTTATTAAACTCAATAAGCAATTAAACAGACAGAAAGGCTTATATTTGGTGTATTTAGTGCAACAGCAAAATTTCTGTAAGGTAGTCACATCATCATGGTCAACATAGGCAGAAGGGCTGAGTGGCCAAGGCAAAAGAGGAAGTGAGTTAGGACCAGAAAACAGCCAACTCCCTGAGCTACTTTGGGCAGAGGGCTTCCAACACACAGGAGAGGAAAAGCTGGTAAATAAGCCATCATATAAAACTCCCATATTGGTGGGAATTTTGCTTAGTATTCACTGCAGTTCAGTAATTAGAGACGATATCCTGAAAGCCAGGTACTGCCTTAGGGCTGTAGGAGACACAAGGTGAACAAAATGCGGCATTGCTCCGACAACTTGCAAATGCAGCAGGGGATACAAACAAGGGTACAAATAGATAACATACAGACTATGAATGAACAGTAAGAGCAGGGAACAAAGCCAGAGAGATTATATTCAGCCTCGGGAATCAAAGAATGTTTCAAGCAGGAAGTAGTACCTCCTACAATCATAAATCATTACATTTAAAATTAGAAGGGATCTTGGAAGTAATTTAATCGGATCCTTCGGGCTGGTGAAAATGGTGAGGAGAGTTTGTTCGAGACATTGTGAAGAATTGGACATTTTCAGATAGAGTCCAAGGTTTTATGCAGTGATAGCACTCATTACGTGAGAATGAGAGACAAGGCAAAGGGCTAGATTAGAGTAAATGAATACAAGCCTTGAACGCCAGGCTAAGAACTTGAACATTGTTGCCAGGAAACCATTCAAAGAAGGGTTTGATGAGAACCTACTATTCAAGAACTGCCTGTATGTGCTAGCGGATGGGCCAGTTCTCTATTCCTTTCCACGGTTCCTGCATAATCAGAAGGGGAAGATTGAATACACAAAACTATGACCCTGGATGGATCCTTTTACATATGATCCCATGAGGAGCATTCCTAGTATAAGAAAATGTCCTTTTTAACATATACCGTAACCAAGTTATATTGGGATGGATGAGCAGGGGGAAGTGCAGATGAATGTAATGCTTTGCATTCCACTATCTTACAGGTAAAGAGATGAGATAATCATCATGTTTCAGAGAAGTTCTATATTTCTATGGCAAGGCTATAGATCTGTGACCCTACTGTTACTCTTGCCACAGATGAACATAATTTGGAATTTCTGAAAACTGAAACCACCCTTTATCTCGATGACGACAGAAGCAATTTTCACTCATTTCTGCGAGGCAACTCAACTCGAATTATACTTCAGTACAAAATAAATATTTCCCGAGAAGACCTGCATGAAATCCACAATTTCTCCCTTATAAATCACAATCCTTTTGAAATGAACCTGACATAAGATACTGAATCACGAGTTTCAAAAGAACCAGAAATCCAATATATCTATAATGGTCTTTTTTTGTTTGAAGACCTTAAGATGCAACCCACTGAGGTAGCTGGCCAGTTCAACTCTCAAAAATTGGGTTTCCTAGATCCTTCCTTTGTGGAGATATAATTGTTATGAGACATAGGTTTGTGGCAAATTCATGAATCAAATTTCTGAATGCATCCTTCAGGAATTCCACTAGGAATTAATTCATTAACTGTTTTTAAGTTTAGTAATTCCTTCATGGTGAGGTGTGTTATTTTCTTCCTAGAGTTAATTCCACATCAGTGCTGTCTTGCTCATCCAAAGTGTCCCCATCTTTCTGGATGGAGGTCGAGTGAAATCCGGGAAGGCCAATGGTAAAACAGCGAGACTCATAAATTCAGTAGCATTTAAAGCTAAGGTGGCAAATTCTTGCTCAGCCTGCTATCCTGCCTTTCACTCACCTTGCTTTGTCTTTTTATTCTCGGCAAATGGGCTGGAATTGAACAATAAGAATCCGCTGTGATTTTTTTAATTTACTTAAGCACCATTTTGGACCTGAATGTGCATTCTTTTCTGACATTTATATTTTATACTGCCTTTCTTCCCTGAAATCCTATTAACACAGAGAAAAGCATGGACACTTGATGTTACTCCATTTCATTGCCAGAGAGTTGTGGGGTAAGAAGCAGCATCAGTCCATAAGGCTGGTTCTCTAACATCTTAGGCTTCTTCGGCAGCTGTCTGTGGTGGGCTTGATGAATCGTACACTGAACACAGGCTGCAAGAAGCAAATATCAAAGGAGTCATTAGAGGTTGGGCCTGGTGTCAACACCTGGGCAAGTCGGGACTAAGTGATGCATGGCCATTATGCCAAGCACAAGTAATGCACGATCCTTGCAGGGGTTCCTCTCTGGGGTGGTGGTGTTATTTTCATCTTCTTGCAGTAAGAAAAAGAAAAAAAGGGAAGTGCAACTTAGCCTGCTCTTTCCAAAGGGAAGTCCCTTCCTCAGACTGAGGGGATCTCTTCTTACTTTGCTTTTGGGCCCCAGTTGAATAAGAGAGGGCTGCATGATTCTCCCACTAGCTAGCTCGGTACTATGGAGAGCTTGCAGCCTGGAGGACCTTGTGGGCCCTCTTTGCCCCTCATTTCTTCAGTGAGCAGGGGAGAAGAAAAGAATGTTTCGAAAAGCAAATACTATATTTTATTCTGCTTCTTCTAATAATGCCCTTTACCCTGAGCAGAAGCCTTTAATTACAGAGATGTGGGCATCTTCCTAAGATTGAAGCCTCAAATAACATAATCTTCTATAATTTAAAATACAAACCCCCAAAGTTTAAGGTAAAATTTCAGGATAATTTATTCCTTTTCAGGCTGAAGAACACTAGAATATTCTACTGAGGAGGCACATTGCTCTTATGCATTGTTCTGGATAGCCTGATGCCATATTAATGAGACATTAGAGGGCTAGAGGATTCACTATTTTAAAAACATATGCATTTAGTGCCTTTTATTAATATGCCACAAGTTCCACTTCGCCAATATCAATTTCTTAAGTGCTCTCTGTCCCAGATAAATAAATTCTTCTAAGTTGGATTTGGCTGATAGGTTTCAGTTGAGCTGTTTCCGTCCCTCTTATTTTGACATTTGGCTGAGTTTTGTTCCAGACATGTCAAAAGCCTGCCCTAGGGAGATAAAGATAAATTTATTGAAGAAAACTTACAATGCAGAAACCAAGCAGAAATTTGCAAAACCTGTTGTTGATGTCAGTCCAAGTTGGCTCATTTTAGTGAAACTTTTTCCCCCCTAAATGGCGGTACATTTTGTGAAGTAGAGAAAAGTAACAATTATCCATTTGTAATGGGCATGTAATCAATGGTAAGTTAGAAGAGGGTGAGAGGAAATCCTGCTTAGATATAATTCCATTTAGTGTTAGGTGAAGCCCTATGAAATCGCTACTCTTCAACCAAATACATCTTTGAAACTAGAAGCTATGAAAATAAAAACTCCAATTAACTTCAGCCCTTCCATTTGGGCACCTATACTTTGTCACCTCTATGACTGTGTCCTGTATTTACGGGGGCCTCAAAGCCAGCCACTTTGCATGGCATATTGAGACACAGTAATAGGCCCTGAATTGAAATTCAAAAATACTTAACAAATGGACAAAAGGTAAATAAAAAAAAATCATCAGTTCCATGAGTCTTAATATGTTAATAAAAGACATACAGGATCCCAATACCGAATTGAGGTCAAATAAATAAGAAAACTTAAACAACAAAGGAAAAAAAATCATTCATCGTCTATCATCCAGAGGTAGCCATTCTACACTTGCTGACTCTTTCACTGAGGAGTTGTTCGTTAATAAAAATGAGCTCATACTGCTTTATGACATGCCTTTCTGAATCAATACATGGGGAAATCTCTGTCCATCAATACATATTCTCTGTCTGCATTAGTTTTAAGTGACGATCCTATTCCCTTTCAGGTGTTTGAAACTTTAGAGTGTTTGCCAATTACAGAGCCCAGAGTGAAACTAGCTGTCTCAGGCATCTTGGTCATTACTACCCAGAGTGGTCTGTAGACTGGGCCAGTCTGAAACTCTGTATTAATAATCTGG
This sequence comes from Taxidea taxus jeffersonii, assembly GCA_003697995.1. Taxonomy (NCBI): domain Eukaryota; kingdom Metazoa; phylum Chordata; class Mammalia; order Carnivora; family Mustelidae; genus Taxidea; species Taxidea taxus. The sequence goes on from ML099745.1 coordinate 4,786, forward strand.
GACAAAGAAAGCACATCAGTTGAGGGTAAACACTAAAGTTGTTTTTGGCCCAAGGATGGTGTATGTCTGCTGACATGTAATAATAAAAACCAAATCGAGGCTTGATTTTATACATCTGCTTTAATGTAATTCTTCACATGTTTGTTTCTGATAAAATAGTGGTTCATGTAGATTGGGGGCAGGGAAGGGGGTAACCTTGGTCTTTTACCATAGATAACTCAAAAAACAGAGACCAATCTAGGTAGTCTGACTAGAACTTCCTGGTCCAGAAATCATAGTCTGAGCCAATGGCTGGCTGATGGTAATATTTTCCATGCTATATCAATGAAAATAAGGGGTTATATGGGTTAGTATTTGGGAAACAGGTATACGGCTACTCATGGGACTGAGCCATCATTTCTCACTAGGGCCTGATTATTTCTTCTAACCTTGGAATGCTCGTTACTCCAGACCAGGCTTTCTCAGAAATTCTGAATCAGGAGAGAACAAAGAGTGGTGATATAAATATAAGGAATATAAGAAAAAGAGAAAAGTTGATAGAGGTAAAATAGAATTATGTTGAGAGATTGCCAAGAAGAAAAAGAGATGCTTTGCTATTTATTTCCCAAGAAACTATAGTCAACCTCAGCTGAAATTTCAAAAGAACAACAGATGTATGCCCCATGCTGGGCAAAGCTGCATCGGTGTTGACGTTAGTAAATAAATTATTTTTGAGAGAATGACAAAACACTAACCAAGCAGAGAATGAATGTGTCATGTCAGTTGGGAGACACAAAAAATTTTCGTTTTTCTTTGCATTAGTTTTTAAGAGAGCAGAAAATTGTTTTGTAAAACTATCCCAAATCATAGCAAATCATGCCTTATGAGCCATTATTTGAATGGCTAAGATCATAGACTTCTGAAAGGTCTGTTCTATTTTTGATGGTTACAGTTACTCTTGTCCTCTCATAGTTGAGAAGATCAATAACCTCATTTCAGCTTCCCATCTACAAGTTACGAAGATGGGGGATGCTCTGTGTATGTAGTGATTGAACAAACTAATCAGAGCTTCTCATCTCAAGGCAGGCAAGTTGGAGAGAACTGAGGAAGTCTGGTTTCCCTGCTATCCAAAAACACAGCATGCCTCTGAAACCTTTTGCAACCTGAAATTGCATAAAATGGAGAAGAAATTAGCATTCATTTATAGGGAAAATATTTTTCAGCATTCCTGGACCAAAATAACCTCTCTTAGGCTTTTCTGCAACCTCAGGACACATCTTGCTAATGGATGCACAAAATAAGGGGAGATACTCACAGACACAGTTCAAAGCTCTGTTGGCTTGACCTGAGATGCTCAGGGTGACTCCTGGGGAGGAAAGTTGGGGGGCCCCTGCTGTCTCTACCAACAAACACCAAAAGGTATTTTTGTCTTCTACCTTTTCCTGTAAGAATGAAAAATCTCTTCAAATTTCTTTTGATTGGCGAAAATAGGTACTAATGTAGGTCTTTTGTAAAAGCAAAGTGGCAACGCGTGAACTTTTGAAAGGCAGGCGATACCAGTGATAGCTTTTATGTTTCCATGAACAATGCTTGATGCTCAGTGGATTTGCAGACCCCTTGCGAAATGTTTCCCCCTTTTCCCAGAAATATTGATCTTTGTGACTTTACTATTTACTTGAGGGAAAATAAAGCACTTACTTGCCCTCAGTTGCTTTACCATTACTTGAAAGATATGCCACCAAAATCAACTTACATTTAGCTACTTTGTTGCTTGTAAATCAAAACCCAAATGCTGAATAGAGGCCAACATGTATTCTGAAATTGGATATGAAACGGGAAATTCATGCATTTGAATATAAGGTATTTCATCTGGGGCTACATCTGTTTTCACCTGATAAAGCAATAATTTTTCAATTGTTTGCAGTCTCTAGCAGTTATGCTTAAATTTCTTAGGATTTGTAGTAGAAATAAAGAAAATAATTCTGTGAAGGACATTTTTACCAAAGGACTCATTTGCAAATAAACAATCTTTGTGCAAACTGGTGAAAAGAAGGACCCGTGGTCTAGGCACACACAGGGACCTGAGCCAAGACCAAGAGTTGGGTGCATAACTGCACTGGGCCACAGAAGCACCCCAGAATAAATAAAATCTTTAAAAAAAGAGACCTATTTTGTTGAATAATAGCAACTATTAGAACCATTACAACTGTAATTGCTTGTTAAAATAACTATAGGTCTTAGTTTAGCAGTTATGTTGCTCACTCACTAAAATATTTTAATTATAAGAAGGGATCACTTAATATGGCTCCTTATTGTAAAAAGGTACAGTTTTTGAAGGCAAATTCTTCCAATGTGAGTGAAATAACTAATTAATCCCTTCTGAGATGATGAGGGATGACCATACAATCCCCTCTCTCAAACCCAGTTCCATTCTTTGGGAGACTGAAGGCAGTTTTAGTGGGCCATAATTTTGGTTTTTAGAGTCTCATGTGCTAACCAGGAAAAGTCCCTGAGGGAAATAACTACTTTTTTAGTCAAGAGCCGACTAGTGGCTCTGAGGTCAAACACCTAGGTTATCTTGCCCTAGGACTGGAAACAGTACCCACTATGTTATTTTAAGTATCATGCACCCTTGCAATGCAATCATTTGTAGTAATGGCTCTGAATCAACTTGTTCTAAAAACAGTGTTGTTGTTTTCTTAAATTTCACATGGTCCTTTGTTAAAGCTCTTGATCTTAAAAGTGCTACCCAGAGGAACACTTGCTTTGACAGTAATGAAAGGGTCCAACTTTTTTGCCTCCTCCTGCTTATATAAGGAAAGAAATCCACCATCTGCAAACCTCATCCCCAGAAACCCTAAATTTCCTTCTCCTATTTTTATAGCTATTGTGAGAACCACTCTGGTTACCTATATTGATAAACCGAATCCTTCATTTACAAACATGAATGTGTATAAATAAGAATGGATAACCAAGGGCTACCAGAATTTGAGGAAAACCAACGCTTTCATGTATAAGGAGAAAGCTGATTAAACAGAATTAATCCTGGAGGAATCCAAAATAATGAACAAAAGAGAATTTAGAAAGTTACAGTAGAAGAACAAATTACTATGACAAAGGAATAATCTGAGATGAAGAAAACATTCTTAGAAATTAAAACCATGAAACTAAAATTTAGCACTTTAATGGAGGGTCTAAATGAAAAAATTAATTTGGCTGACAACATCTCCCAAAATAAGACATAAAAGACAAAAATATAAATTTAATAGAAAACTTATGGGAAATAGAGAATTAATTCAAGGTGTTCAGTATGCATTTTTTCCCAAAAATAAGAACAGAGAGACTAAAAGAAAACCCGCACAACCACCCACCCACCATTCTGGTTCTGTTCTATCATGTGACCATCTAAGAACTTGAGACACACCACCAAATTAAGAACAACTTATCTGGAGGATAAAGGTAACATTATATTCAATATACCCAAGGATTTCAAGAACCAATTTTCTGACACAGTACAAAGTCTCAAAGATATAATAAAAGATATATTTCTCTGAGCTGTAAAAAGACTTTAGTTCAAAAAAGCTCACAAAGTGCCAAAGAATAATAAAGTAAAAATAATAATAACAACAATAAATATTCTGCAAAGACTTTTAGATTTAGCAAATAAAAATACATTTGAGACAGAGGGACAGAGTTTTAATTCATTGTTCATCTGAAATTGTTATTTTTTCAAGATTTTAAAATTTATTTATTTGACAGAGACACAGTGAGAAAGGGAACACAAGCAGGGGCAATGGGAGAGGGAGAAGCAGGCCTCCCGCTGAACAGGGAGCCCGATGTGGGGCTCGATCCCAGGACTCTGGGATCATGACCTGAGCAGAAGGCAGATGCTTAATGACTGAGCCACCCAGGCACCCCTGTTTATCTGAAATTAAATTAGCCTGGGTGTCTGATACTTTCTCTAGCCACCTTAACTCCCAATCTACATACATTTAGATGAAAGGTAAAATCTTTGAACTCCAAGGATAAAACAATTCTAGAAGCTAGCACAGAAAGCTGTGGCAAACCACAGTGGAATGAGTCTCACATTGGTATCAGACTTCTCCTCTGAAACACAGGATGCTACATTCGGAAAGATCTAAAACGTTGAGGCAAAGGATTGGGAACCTGAAGTCCTGGACTGGATAAAATGTCATTTAAACGTGAGGGTGGATAAAGTACTCCAGGAATAAAAACGAAACTTCTGTGTAAGAACATCTTAATGATGAAACATTGGAAGCATTTCAGTTAAAACCAGGAACTAGGAAATTAAGAATATTATTACCAAGAGTTCTCATTATATACATAAAAAAGGAGACAATATAATTAAAAATATAAATACAGCAGAGGAAGAGATAAAGGTAACAATTTTAATAAGTATGACTAAGAAAAATTCTAATTAAGAAACTACTAGAACTAAGATAAGAATTTAATACAGTGATTATGTACAACACAAAAATATTAATAGTTTTTCAACACATCAGCAGCGTCCAATTAGAAATTTTAATGGAATTTAAGATTTCATTAAAAGTGGAAAACAGTGAAAAAAACTCAGCAATAAGCTTGGCAAATATTGTATAAGACCTTTCAGAAGATAAGTATAAAAATGCTGTGATGTATAAGAAAGACTTCAATAAATGGAAAACCAACATATTGTCATATGAAAGAGATAATCATTTTGATGATGCCTATTGTCTTCAAATTAATTTAAAAGTACATTATGTCACAAGTTACGATCCACCCCACTCCAAAAAAAAATTTCTAGAATTGAAGAAGCTGATTCTCTACCTTTCTTTGGAGGGTAAATGCATGGGAAGAGTGACAAATATTTCAAAAAAAGAGGACACTTTAACATTTAACAGTGCCAGTGCTGTAAAGTCACAATTAGAACAATGCAGTAGCAGTGAAGGAAGAAACAGAATAGAGGAGCACAAAGAAATCCATGTAGATACCTACATCTATTTTAGAATAAGTTTATTATTTCAAATCGGTCCGGGAAAGAGTGGCTAGTACAATAAATGATGTCACATTCGAGGGAAAAGACCTCTAATTCAAATTGTGCACCAAATGCATTGCAAATCGATCAAATTTTAAAGAAAGCAGGATAGCACAGGCTCAAATGCTGTGCTCTGGAACATTTCTTGGACTCACGCACACCAACAAGTTACTAACCTCTCATGATGTGACTCAGCCTCCTTACTTGTAATCTGGGGATATTCATACCTTCTGCCTAGAGTTGTTATGAAGAGTAAATGTGTTAACTTTCCCCCCCACCCCAGCATGCCCAGTTTTTCCTTCTTCCCTCTGAAGGGGAGGAGTCAGAAAGGAGAGGCATGTTGAAGGCACAAGTCTGCTTTTAGACTCGGCTGAGCTCGAGATGGGTGGCAGGAGAGGAACGAGGGCTAAAGAGGGCAGGAGCTGCGCAGCTCATGGGGCTGGTGAGGCACGGCCCATGGGAGGGACTGGTTGTAGTAAGTGTTGTTCATCACACTTAGAAAAATAAAGCATGTGTACAAGATAAAATCATGGACAAACTAACAAACAAGCAAAATGCTGGAGAAGCACAAGCCAAACATGAAAATTGCAAACAGTGATGAACACGACTTGTAAAGAGCTTCTAGATGTCAAAGAGCAAACAGCAATGAATTATGGGGATAATGGATGAAAGAGATATATCAAAGAAAAATCAAAGCCAAGTGGTCCGACCTTATTATAATCTCTAGTGATTGGGAAAGTGCAAACTTAAACATGAGTGAAATGACTGCAGCTTCCGAAGGAAGCCCTGGCTGCCTAGGGGAGGAGAGGGACAAATATCTAGTCCCCCAGATGAGACCAGGATCTGTGGAGTGACAATCATTCGCATGGAATGCTCTGCCCAGTGGGACACAGGCTCACCTTCACACCCAAGCTTCCCTGGCTTGGCCACCATTCCCTAAACACTCCGTACACTTCCTTCACCTCTGTGGATGTCTCCTCTAGTGGAAATGCCTTTTTTCTGTTTCTTCACCTGGCAATAGTCTCTGTTATCTTTCAATACTCAGCTCAGATGTTTTCTCTTCTGGAGTCTCTCCCTTAGCTCTCAGAAGAGAGTCGCCTCTTCCATGCACACATTATTTTGTGGTAGTGTTGTTCATATATCAACGATGGGTTGCTTGCCATCTTCCTGTTGTTTTATCTTTCTGTGTGCGGATCTCCCAAAAGACTGTAAGCTCCTTAAGGAGCAAGGCTCTTTCTAGTTTATTTTTCTACATGCAGTAGAGGCCAGAGCATTGCAGAGACTTAATGATATCTTTGCTAGTGATGACTGAATATTTATTTTAAAAAACTTCCTTTCTGTTTTCATGGATAATTATAATTTGTTCCACAGTCTTTAACAAATCCATTCCTACTTCTGCCATAATCATAGAATGTAAAAGCTGTTGAATGTTAAAAGAAAATAGGATATTTTCACCATCAATCAATGTCACTTTTTAATATTTCTGTCTTTATACTCTGGTTTGGAAAAGACTTTTCAGAAAAAAAAAACTATCCTGTCAAGTATCTGAATGATGATGGTCTATAAATATAAAATTTTAAATAGAGCATGCTATATATAAATAAATAAAAATATATTTCACTGAAAAGTTAATACATATAATCTAGCCCATATTCCTATTTAATTGAGAATATTCAGTTACAACTTAAAGAGCCAGAAAAAATGCTGATAATCGGAAATGTTGTCCAGCAAGTCCGAGGTGCTTCTTTTTGTAGGTTGTCTGTTCTATGAGGCTGTCATATTTTAAAAGGCTAATGAATTCCCTTTTGATGATCAGTATGCTCTAAATGTGCCCTTAAAGTCTCAGCTGGAGGAAGGGTAAAAGCAGAAAGACAGGATGGAACTACAGTAAGTTGTCTCCCTGGCATCATCTCTTAGCATCAGTATTCATGGCATTGGCTCTGAGTCATCTAAGTGGGTTAGAGAAGTAATTAGGATATTGACAGGCAGAAGCAATGGATATGAGTGAACCTATGATTATCCCATTACTTGCCTTTACTGGCATGGTGTCGAAAGCAAAGAAGCAACTCTAAAACCAAATAAAGCTGAGATGTCCTTGCACGCTTGTAAAAACAAAATAGAACAAAACTTCTAGGTCCCCCAAATTGTGTTATAGATCTGAATGAATCAAAATGTTTGCACTCATCTTAGCGCTTCAGCAAGTAATAAAATTGGGTGTATATAGAGAATATTGAATAATATTTGATTTTCCAAAAATGTTTAAGTATTTAGTAATTTCCAGTTTGTTTCATGCCCTAGTCCAATATTGGTTTTACTATAATCCATCTCCGTGTCCACTTTTACAAGAAATAAACTATAATTAAATATGGAAAATTTTTCTGATCACAAACTAATTCATGTTCTACCACTTTATTTCTTCCATCTTAACACTTTGCGAAGCATAAACTTAAAAGATAATTAATGGTCTAATTCTACAAGATCAATAAATTTTAAAAACTCTAGGAAACTTGGAGAGCATCTAGTCCAGCCATCTTATTTTAGATAAGTAGAACCAGAGGCCTCCAAAAGGAAAGGGATTTACCCGAGGTTCACAGGAATTAGAGAGAAGTAGGTCAGGAGCTCTGCTCTCCTGTGTCCCAGCCAGGGGCACTTTCCACCAGGTGACCCTGCCTTCCACCGAGTCTTTGCTTCAAATTCTCTAAAATGATCCTCTCCCTGAATGTGTAATATTTTCTCTTTCTTGCTGCCCCTTAAAAAGTCAAGCAAACAAATAATAAATTCCTTTTGCATTTCACTATGATCATAACCTTTCAGAATTTAGAGAGAGGATGTACAATAGGATACACAAATCAATAGATGGTAATTATCTCATTATTACATGGAAGAGAAATGTTCTTTGGTTTTATGTAACACGGGATTCACATCTTTAATCCACACGTTCTGCTAACACAGTGGCAGGCTTTGTATTACCTTTGATTAATCACTAAATATTTACCTTCTTTTAAATATTTAATTTCGCCTAGCTTCTCATTTACTATAACAAATATTTATTACATGTTGTATTATTCACATGACCAAAAAATATGCAAGGATGTTGAAATTAGCCACTAATGAGATGATCCTCAAAGCCTGGGCTTATATCCCCATGCTGTCTCTTTGTAACCTTGTGGTTTTGGCAAGTCACCTAATCTTTCTAAGCCCTGATGTCCTTCGTGGGGAAAAAAAAAGAGAGAGAAAGAATGCTGTGCTTTGGAAGAATGGAAAGATGTATTTAGGCTGAGCCTTATTCCATGGCCATTTTCTTAGATTAAAAATGTCAAATATTGGCAGTGTTACTTGGTTCAATCTAATATATAAAATAGTTGGCACATAGTAGACACTCAATTATAGATAATGCAATTAGTATAATTCTTTTTCAAGGTACTTTTTTGCTATTTCATTCATTATAAAGTCACATTTGCACCAACTCCTCCTTAATAACTATGCAGTGGGTCCATGGGTAAGGTGTTGATTGCCTCAAATGCCTAAAAAAACAGTTAAAAAAAGTTTTTAAAAAGAGTGAAAATCCATTTCATGTGGTGGTGATTTCTTCTCTTTCCTCTTTGCAATCACATTAGACAGAAGTGAGAGTGTATGACAACCAAAAAGTATTTTAATTCCCTGGTTTGGCAATATCCAAATCCGACTCCCTGGGGTAAGTTATTTTAGAATTGCTGCAAGATTTATTTAACAAGTCTGTGGCATGAAAAGTATCTTAAATTGAATCTTAAATGGAATCTTAAATTCTTCTTAAATGGAAAGCTTTGCATTTATTTCATTGTTTTCTTATAGCTAGGTAGTAATAATATTAGCCAAAATAAAAAATATATATCATGAATCAAGTGTGGTCCTAAGTTTACCATGTATGTATTCTCAACAATCCCATGAGGTAGGTGCTGATACTTGCCCACTTCAAAAATGAACTGAGGCATGAAGGGTGTAGGGATTCTGACAGTACTGACTCCATTTTTGGCCCTCCATCTTGTTCATGTCTGTGCAATGACTTGCCTCAGGGTTACGTGTTCCAGGCCCCTTGGAGGTTCATGTACGCCCTGACCAGAATGCAGGAAGGCTCGCTCTGGTCCTCCTTCAACTTCTTTAGATAATTAGTAGAGGTAACATAGTTTCCTCACCCACCTTCCTGGAGCACAGTTGGCTCCACAGGTCTGTTAAGTGGTAGGCCCTTGGACCTTACCACAGTGCTCTCTGCACATGCTTCACTGTATAAAATCTGTGGGCTGAGGGCTGGACTCTGTGGAGAACAGTTGCACAGCATTGTTAACTGCCCAATCCCCGGTCAGTAAGTTACCCTGAAGAGAACTGTAGACTCTATGGGGTGGCCTGCTTCACTTTCTGCTCTCCAAGAGCCTTCTCAGTTTGGGAGATACTTTATAGCCTCTCCTCCAACTTCTGACAGAGAGTGACTTGCCAAGATCACTGAATTCGCAAAGGCCAAGCTAGAATTTGACTGGAGACAATCTGATATTTGAAATTTGCACACTCTTTTCTTCACACTAGATATCACAAAACACTGAATATAGTAGTCCTTCAGTAATGATAAGTAATATAAATTATTGGAAGTGGGAAACAGATACAGATTCCAGAATAAATGCTTTGGCACCATGGTGATAAAGGATAACAAACTCTTTCATTTTTGTTTTCTTCATCCCTACGGGGCCCAGGCAATAAACTAACAACTTACCTGCAAATCAAACCTTCCTATACATAGGTTTTTTGAATCTTTCCTTTTGGACCACAGTGTTTGGTTCTTACTGTTGATTAGGCATTACCTGTACTGTATTGCATCTTTTAACATCAACCACCTTACATTATTATGTGAGCCATTTACCTTTTTTCCTTCCTTCCTTCCTTCCTTCCTTCCTTCCTTCCTTCCTTCCTTCCTTCCTTCCTTCCCTCCCTCCCTCCTTCTTTCTCTCTTCATTTTTAAAAAGTGTATTTATTGAGCTCCTCCTATGTTCTAGTCAAAGAGCTAGAAACTAAAGTGACTCAAGAAGAACCACTGCTCACAAAGATTCAGAACCCATATGGAAATATAAGAAAACAATTAAGTTCAATGAAAGATCGTAGGAACTACAAAGATGTATATGGAAGGTGTGGGGAGGGTAAAAGGTATTATGGTTCTATTTAAGAAGTAGTCATTTTTTAGGAAGCATTTGAGGGTGAACTGATATGATGTCTGGAATTTGGTTTAACTTACTCTAGGGACAATATCTAGACAAAAGAGGGGTAGATAAATGAAATAATAATGGTAAACTTGATCACTGTTAGAACTGGGAGCTAATCACATGGGCAATCATTATATTATTGTCTCCAATTTTCCACATATTTGAAATTTATGGTAAAAATGTCTTAAAAATACATCATTGGGGACACCTGGATGGCTCAGTGGGTTAAGCCTCTGCCTTCAGCTCGGGTCATAAACTTGAGTCCTGCATCAGGCTCTCTACTCAACAGGGAGCCTGCTTCCTCCTCTCTCTCTGCCTGCCTCTCTGCCTGCTTGTGATCTCTCTGTCAAATAAATAAATAAAATCTGTTTAAAAAAATACATCATTGGCATAATTAACATTTACTGAATACTTACTAAGTGGCAGGTACTAAATGCTTTCCTTGTACAAACTTATTCAACTCTCACAACTACCCTGTCAGGTAGGAGCTATTATTGCACCTGTTTCGCAAGTAAGGAAACTCACACAGAGAGGTTCAGTAAGTTATCTAGTTCCACAGCACTAGTGAGTAGTGGAGCTGGGTGGTCTCTCCATATCACATCATTTCCCAGTGTAGGGTAACTATTGTAATACATAATGATAGCTATTTAGTATTTATAGGCACTGTGCTAAATACTTTACATATAGTATTATATTTAATCCCTGCAAAAATATAAGAACTCTCAAGGATCCCCTTTATGGTGGCATGGATTTGTCAGGAAATGTGGTAGGATGGGCAAGAAGTGATGCCTGAGTTGAGTATCTATAGCTGAAAGACTATCTCACAGGGTGGAAAGGATGTGATCCATTCTAGGCAGTGGGAGAATCCTAACCCTACAAAGGTATGATGGTTCACACTGGTGCCTGCTGAGGAGGAGAATTAGGTGTGAAGTGAGTGGTATAAGAATTGGGCAAGGTCAGATAACCAGGCAGAAGTGGGATCTGGAGGTTCTTGTGACTTGGTAAGCAACTGGGACACCATTCCGAAAGTTATGAAAGAAACACTATCAAGTTATAAGCAAGAAAGTGACAATACCAGATTTAGTTTTGTAAAAGTAAACTAAGGGGCCCTGATGGGTGTGAGTAAGATGGGGCAACATCTAACACGTGATTGATTACATTGATTTGTTTAATGGATGCTTTGAATGCACATTTGATCATCTTGATGAAGTCTATGCAAGGTTGGGCTACTTCTCTAGTTTCTGAAGACAAAAACAAAACATAAGAAATAAACCACACTAGCTTTCACTTTTTCTATGACTTTTCTCTCTCATGCACACAGTGCCTACTTAAATGATATGCTCTCATAGGGCATTAAATAAATGTGGTGCAACAAGTCATTTTCTTACCATAGTCTGTTTTTTAATTAAAAGAAAAATGAATTCCCATAGGTCAATCTTTGAGGTCACCACTCTTTGTTCTGTGGCTTAGATGGCTTAAAGTTCATCTTAACTATTAAGAAAATGATTTTGCTTTAGCTTCATTAAGCATGTGGTTACATCTCTCATGTGTAATAAAAATATTTATTTCCAGGGATTCTGAAAGAGGAGGAATCTAAATTGCTTCATCCTCTGGCACACACTCTTTTCTCACAGTTTATAGATGCTATTTTTAATAGGTAGCTTTACTACCACATTGACCTTTCTCCAAAACTCCTGGGTCTGAAAAAATTATATCACATCAATTAGTCTCCCTGGAGCATCTTAAAATGATAAATGACTTGTTGGCACGAATAAAGGGAAAGGAAGCTTTTCTCAAGGAGCAAAGGAATATCTGCTAAAAAAAAAAAAGTAGCTGATCTGTGCCTATTTAGTTTATGCCTTGAACTCACACTTCTTCTTTCAAAATTGCATCTATTTTGATCTTTGGGTACTCTACCTCAAAAGTCGATTTAATATGCATTAGTAATGCTCTAAATTTTACATCATAGAAAATGTACCATCTGTCATGCAAGATTTTACTCTTGAAGCTTCCAAAACTATCACAATTTTTCTAGTTTTATTGTAATATATAATACTTTTGTATGTGTGTCTAGTGTGACTGGTCCCTGCAATCACTTCTGCTGAAGACCCTTTATGTAAGACTAACCAAATCGATACCAAACATCAGTACCTCAGGAAGCTCATAAAACAAAGAAAACTATAATAAGAATGATAGGAGTTGAGCAGGGTAGTTCATTCACTCAACATATCTTTATTGAAGGCCATGTCTAGGCCAGGTACTGGGATTCTACCAGTGAACACAATACCTTTGGGAGTTATAGTGAAGTTAATCTATTTAGCAATTAATTTATGCTATAATATGAAGAAACTGGAGTGATTAAGCATGTTCACATTTAGCAAGTAGAGAGGCCCTCTGCACTGAATTTCTTTGCCTCTGCTGCTCAAAATTCTTGTCCACAAGGAGGACCATGAACCTGACCTGAATGGAAGTCAGCACATGGCTGCCTTCATTGAAAAAGTCTTTCTAGGAAAAGAAAAATAGATGAAATGAACAGAATGCCTAGTGATTAGGTAATTTACATTCTGGCACTGTCTGCTTATCTCATCATGCACATTCTACCAAGGTCCTCATCTTGCTACAGACTAGTAAGAAACAACTTACAGGTGGGCAGGTGGTATTCTCATCTCACTTAGCATTGCATTGCTCTTGACTATATTTCTGCTTTGTTGAATTACCAAGTATAGACTTGATTCACAAAGCCTATAATTTGAGTGCATGTTTCAGGAAAGACTAACTCAGATTTAAAGGTCCTGAAGAATTTCAGCTCAGAAGGAGATATTGGGGAGCAACACGGACACAATTGAAAATGTAGAACAGACCCATGTTCCTGTCCTCCGACTGCATTCCCTTCATCACTCTGGTTAAGATGCTACCATCAATTCCTTTGCAAGAAGAAATTGGAGTACGATCAGTACTTACTATGTACTCATTGAAGTAGCTTCTCAAACGTAATGTGCATACCGTTTCCTGGAGATCTTGTGAAGAATACAATTCTTATTTAATAAGTCTGGGGCAGGACTTAATTTCTGCAATTTGGACAAGTTTCCAGATAATTCTAATGCTGTTGGGACAGTGGGTCACACTGAATAGGGAGGATTGGGGTTTGAAGTGTTTCCAGTTCATTGTATAATCACTGTGGAAAACTGGACTTAGTCATTCTCAATGTATTCTTTTGCTGTTTTAATACAGAAAAGAATTAAAGATCCTCTATCTTATGTCATATTCTAGTATTATTGAAAAGTTGTAACAAGTATGCATAGATTCACTCATTGCTTTCTCTTAACATCTATATCTGCACAGGTATTAATAATTAATTTTTAACCTATACTCGGTACCTTTGCATAAAGTTGGACTGTGTAGGAACAAAGGATCTGACCATTTCCAGAAAGTTGTTCAGATAGCTCCACAAAGCATGGGAATCTAGAGTTCTGCCACTCTCAGGAAGGTACAAATAGGGCTTGGGTAAATAAAAATTAGAGAATCTTTCAATAAGTTCTTGTAGAGACAGGGAATTGATGTAAAATTTGTATCCAAGCCACTTTCCCACTTCTTCTCATACAGTGTTATTGATTTTCTATTACTATTTGTCTCAGGCTAACCACTGACACAATGTCAAATTCATAAAGGCAATGAAGAGAAAACTAGGGAACTCGCGTGCTGTTGTTCCCAACCTGGAGAAAAATCTGCACAACCCCACTTAATCACAGAGATTATTTCAGTTGCCAAGAGAAGAAGAAGTGGTGAAATCCCTGCCAGGCAATTAAAAAAAAAGTTTAATTTCCTAACAGAGGGCTGTCAATAACGATCTGGGAAATTGGATTAACAGCATAGAGCCGGGATTTAGCTTGACCATTAATCATGGTGTGTGGGAAATGTTAAGTAAACTCGAGACTCACAATCCAATCATTCATTCAACCTGACAAGGACAGGGCATTGCAAAAAGTTCTGAAATTATTTTTTCTCCCAAAGACTGATTGATTGATTGATTGATTTGCCAGAGAGAGAGAGTGAAAGAGAGTGAAAGATCACAAGCAGAGGCAGCAGCAGGCAGAGAGAGAAGCAGGCTCCCCACTGAGCAAGGAACTTCAAGCAGGACTTGATCCCAGGATTATAACATGAGCCAAAGGCTTACATGAGCCAAAGGCTTAACTGATGGAGCCACCCAGGTGTCCCAAGAGTCAAAATCTCAAGTGTGTGACTTTTAGTACTTCTCAAGAAAACTTGTTCAATGAATGTGAACTAGACACTACACTAAGTATAACAGATACAAAGTCAAATAAGATATAGTTCCTGTCTTCAAGTGGTGCACTGTTATGGGACTCACAGAGAAATAATTATAGACTACAATATGTGAGATCTATTGTCCCATATCTGTTACACAGTCTCTGAAGTTAGATAAAAGACTTTACTGGTATTCTGATTTTAATAAAGCTCTTTATCATGTGATTAGTTCCTGTTGGCATAATTTTTCTGCAGCAAAAAGGAAACTTTCGCTCTCTTTTTCATGGTAGCCTTTTTTTTTAAAAAGATGTCATTTATTTATTTGACAGAGAGATCACAGGCAGGCAGAGAGGCAGGCAGAGAGAGAGAGAGATGGGGAAGTAGGCTCCCTACCTAGCAGAGAGCCCGATGTGGGGCTCGATCCCAGGACCCCGGGATCATGACCTGAGCTAAAGCAGAGGCTTTAGCCCACTGAGCCACCCAGGTGCCCCATGGTAGCCTTTTAATATTTGAAGCTGGCTATCATAATTATATGTAGATACTTCTTGAAACTAAACACTTGTTTCCTGTTGAAAGAATAACAGAAAAAATGTAATAAAAGACATATAGCTCATTCTCAGCACATTATTTTCTTTCCATAATCAATAGAGTATATAATAAACTGGTTTCAACCAACCAAAGCACTGTTTTTTATAAGAAAAAATGGACAGAAAGAAGGAAAAGCTGGGGACAATTTGGAACAGCAAGTTTTCTCACCTTTTCTTGAGCAAGCTGCTGATTAGCTGGGAGATTGCAAAGAAGCCCTATAGGGTATTTTGCCCTTGGGCAGCTGGATGGGTCAGCAAGGGAAGCAATTTAGGTTATTTACGGATTTTCCAAAATGTGAGTATTTTTCTATGAAGCATGCATGGCAGCTGTTTCTGTATTTGTCTCTCTGTTCTTTCTTAGCCTCTCCATCTTTGCTACATCAGCTCTGCACAATTTTCTTCTTAGAACTTCTCATGCACAAATGACTTCTAGATTTCACACCATCTTGGTGGAGTTAGCTTTCGAAATTATTCTTGAAGAAATTAATGGGAAGTTTTGGCCTTGCACTCTCCATGGTAACATTGTAGGCTTAAAAAAATAATTGAGTAGATTTAGACCAATTTTCCATGCAAAATCAAGTACAGATTTGGAAATGGTATTTTCCTAAGTGGCTATATTAGATGATTAAATTTCTTTTTTCAGGAATAAAAATAGTCACAGCCATCTCCTCCCATCTCTGGCATTTTAAGGAATAAAATGTTGGTCAACACTTTCTTGTTTCTTTTATAGGTGCTCAGATAATTGAGTTTCTGGCTAAGGTAACTGTGAGGAAAAGAAGCTATCCTAAAAGACAATTTATGATTATAATTGAAGCAGCTAAAGAAACTAAAATTTGAAATAAAGACTGTCAAAAGTATGAACCAGAACTTTATGACTCTTAGAAGGATACTCAACAGAAAGGGCACATCTCTAACGAAACAAGCTTAAGTCCCCAATTTACCAGGAAAAAATAAAATAGCTTCCATGCAGAGGACTGAGTTAGAGCAAGATAGAATAAAGGAAGGAAGAAAAGGAGAGGTTTTATGCCAATACACCTCGCTAGCTTCTGATTGAGAAATAAGCATTTACTGACAACCTGTCAGATGCAAGGCCCCATGTTAGGATTTTCAGGCTTTTGGAATATTTTGTGTATGGCCTACAGAACCATGGCATTAGCATTATTAGGGATTCTGTAATAAATGAATCTAAATCGCATAAAGGCAAATGAACAGAAAGATCAATTGTTTCCCTTCTCAGTACTTTGCAATTCATGTTTTGCAGGTTGTAGATAAATGGAAATATTTATTCAGTATATAGACCCTTAAACTTTAATTTTCAACGTTACTTGATTCCAAGTTGGTAGTTTTAAACCCTGTTTCTTTCAGTGATGGAACCCTTTGCTCAAATGAAATCTGTTTCCCACTTCAAAAAAATTTGTTTAATCATTTAAAATCGTCTAAAATCTTTTTTCAAATCCCAAAGAGTGTGATTCTAAAACATATTAGTGCAGTTTTATTCAAAGCATATAGTCACCCAGTCTAAAAAATCACACCCAGTCATTAACTGTATCAAGGACATCTATTCATTTTGGTTGTATTTTTCTTTAAGGACAAAAAGTCGGGTTTGTATGCATGTGTGTGAGTGTGTATTGTTTTGTTTTTGTTTTTGGCTTATAACAACACCCATTTCTTGTCTTCATTTCTGGAGGTCAGAATTTGAAATCAATTTCACTGAGCTAACATCAAGGTGTCCCAGGGCCATGCTCCTTCTTGGAGGCTCCAGGGAGCAATCAGTTTCTTTGCATTTTCCAGCTTCTGGAGCTTAATTAGGTGCATTCCTTGGCTCTAAGCCCCTTCCTCCATCTTCAAAGTCAACAACACAGCATTGGCCCCAGTTGTTATGTTGTCTTTCCTCCTTTGTTCTCTGGTCAAATTTTTGTCTCTTTCTCATAAGGACACTAGCTCACTAGCTTAATGTAAAAGGCTAGAACACAGGAACAGCCAGAAGGAAGAAACACATAGGGCAAATTATAGGGAAAGGGGCTTGGAGCTTCAATGGCCAACCCAAGAATGACATTTTCCCCAAATCTCCACGCATGCATCGTCAATAACCTCCACTTAAGGTATTTTGTGAAATATAATACTGTTTCCAGTAAGTAATAGCTAGCACTTGGTAGTATAAATCTTTGAGGAGAATGTAAAGATATGTCAAATATTCATTTATAAAAGGATATAAAAAATACAACATTATCCAAGATAATTACTTAGGTTTGTTTATTAAGTCACTCTCTCTCTCTTTTTTTTCAAAGATGTTACTTATTTGACAGAGAGAGAGAGAGAGAGCACAACTAGGCAGAGTGGTAAACAGAGGGGGAGGGAGAAGCAGGCTTCCTGCTGAGCAGAGAGACCAACAGGGGGCTCAATCCTAGGGCCCTGGGATCACAAGGGGAAGGCAGATACTTAACCAACTGAGCCACCCAGGCGCCCTACGTCATTTTCTGATAATGACTCAACTAGTTACAAACTGAAGTTAAAAAAAAAAAGAAGAAGAAGTTACAGGAATGTTAATTAAGGGTTTTCTTTGTTCCAAAACAGGAGCAGCTAAACTCAAGTCTTAAACAGAAAAAAAAAATTTTGGTGCCTTATCCAATGAAGCCATGAAAATGTCTCTCACAGTGAAACATTTAATTTTAACAGCCAGAGTATAGAACTGTTAATAAAAAAGTCTTACATCTCTTGAAATATATATAAAATGCGGTAGCTGACATTGTACATTGATTTCAGAATGTACAAAATATTGGAAAAAATCCAATTTGTAAGAACTGGTTTTCAAAAAGAACACTATCCTGTAGGGCAGGAAATAATAATATTGTGTTTTAAAATATCATAAGGCATTTTTCAGATGCTAGTCTCACCAGAAAATCTGGCACTTCCAGGTTAAGGATTCATAGTTTCAATCATGTGTGAGTGACCCCAAAGACATTTTGTAATTTTGCTGACATATGAATCTGAGCCCAGTGAGTGAAAACAATAAACACGGTAGTAAATGATTCTGGCAGAACTTCCAGCATGCTTCTCTCAAGGAGTCTTAATGGCTCTCTTTTTCCTTGTTCAGTGATAATTATTTAGATTGTTTTTAGACTGCTTGAAGCTTGTTGCCTAGCCAAGATAATTTATTTTCCCACAAATTGTAAGAGGGGTAGGCTAAATATAGTAAAATGACCCCAAATAATTCTCTGAGTTTTTGTGGTAAATCACAGACTATTTGAGGATTAAGCTCCTTTTCAAAAATGGAATAATATGAAATCACTTTCCAAGTGGACTATTGCCTAAGTTAAGCATCAAGGTAGAGTTTAGTATTGTTTTTTAGACTCTCCATGTTAAAAATCAAATGTAGCCACCAAGCTCTTAGGTCAAGGTTGAATGTGCTTAAGTGCTCTGTTCGGACTTCAGGCTAGCAGTGAGGATGCACTGGAACATTCTGTTTTGAATATGGACCACCGTTGATTATGTTGAGATCTTAAAACCCTACAGTTTCTTGCTTTTAGCTTCTCCATAGACACACTCACCTTTTTGTTCCTTTTCCAAGGGTGACATATACCCAGGAGGTGGAAACAAAGGATATTATTTAAAGAAGTTTAAAAAAACAGAGTCTTAACTATAGAGAACAAAGAGATGGTTACCAAAGGGGAGGTGGGTGGGAGGTGGGTGAAAGAGGTGAAGGGAATTAGGAATGTGCTTATCATGATGAGTGCTGAGTAATGTGTAGAATGGTGGAATCCCTATATCTGACAACTGTACATTAATTATACTCAAATTTTTTAAAAATTTAAAAACTGAAAAAAATATTAAAATTAAAGAAGTTAAAAATAGGACTGCTTCCTTCGAAGAAAACTTACTTCAGTCACCAGGAAAAAGACTTGCACATAATTCTTAACTTCATTTTCACATGAAACAGCAGCCTACATTTTGTGTATAGCCAATGGAAGCAAATATCCAGAAACATTGAGACAAATAATTAACTTGGACCATAGATAGTTCTCTGAATAAAACAAGTTAGGAGATGGTGGGATTAAAAATCTGAATAATTGCTTTGATTGACTCTGGAAGTAAATGTACCTTCTAAATTAACAAACATCCTTCTTCTTAAAGTAGGTAATTTAAAAAATTACTGAATGACCATTCTCTTTAAGATGTAGTTCAGATATCATTTTTTATAATAACTTCTTTTCTCACAGCAGTTTATTTTTTCAGACTTTAATTTAGTGAGCTAACATTTCCTCATTACCAAAAATACTGCATAATTGTCCACGTAATTTCTTTAGGAAGATAATTGGGTAGCATCCAGATCTCAGTTTGGAAAATTAGCTGTCAGGCACAGAAAATTTCTATGTGCAAAGATTTAAACCACTATCCTTCTGATGTTATCGTCAAATATCATGAGCTCTATTGGATGTAGGAGTCAGTAATAAATCACTCCTTCAATAAGGAACCTATGGTGTACCCAACATGAATTACCTTGCATTTCAATCCCACCTACAGCATTCTCTGTAGTACTGCTTACATTTCTATTAGACACAATAATATTTTTATTATTGGCAGGACTTTTCCGCCAACTGATAATGAAAAACAGATTTGAATCTGATTTACAAAGTACAATTATTTATGTGAACAAGTTAATCTTCGCAATTATACCTGGAAATTATTCATACAAATCCATTTTCATGAGAAGTATAGGTAATTTATGTAGAATATGCGGGATCATTTTTAACTTCCACTTGGTTTCCAGCACATTTTTTGCTTTTTTCGTTCTCAGTCTTTTTCTATTGGTAAAAAGGATCTAAAAACACCTGTCCCCATGAGCTACAAAAGAGTGATTTACGCAGAATTGCTTTTGTATATTTGGGTCATGAAGATATATTATGTCTGGAGAGTCCATAAACCCATATGATGTAAATGATACATAAGAAACAATACATATAATTATTATTTTGATAATGCCTCAGTTTAATTAATGGATACTGATACCTGATGCTTACATTGGAGATGAAACTAAGCAAATATGATTGCTTTGAGGAATCTTTAATAATGCAATGTTATTTATTAACCTCTCTTATTATTTCAAAAACATTACCATGCCCCCTCCCCCACTGTCCTGCCCAAGACCTAACTTGGTTGCTTGTTCAAAGAAAGGCTTCACGTACTATATTTTGTTTCTAATGTTGACCATAGCTATTTTTTCCCTGTAATTTAGATGGATAAATAAAATTTTTTTCTAATCCACCCTTCCCGGAATCCATGAGCCTTTGTTCTTTGGGGACATCACTCATACTCCAATCTGGAAGGCAAAGAGGGACAGGTCTGTACCTGGGGCTCAGGGTGCCCTCCCCCCATGGCTTCACACTCAAGGAAGGCAGTCTTACACTTCAGAGGCTGTCAGATTCCCATAAAAGAGATGGTTCTAAATATGCAGGTTTTCAGCGCTGTTCTTGCTTGGTGTCAAATGTTCTCCAGAAGATGATCCTCTGGTTCCTGCCTTAACCACACACAAAATACCACCCACCCAGCCTCAGCCCACTGTGGACACCATTAATCTTTTGAGGGGCTCCAGGGACATCCCATCTGCAAGGCCCTCCACTTGCTTTTCCCAACATCGGGCCTTCTTCCTTCCTTCCCTTTTCAGGATTCACCTTTCTGACACCCTCCCAGAGTAGGCCTCCTTCATAGCTCTTCCAACTCTGGAGCTATCCTTCAAAGCACTAGCCCAGCTCACCACCCCATCAGATATGATTTGGTACCTCTCAAATAATAAGCAAATAATCAAAATGCTAAATGTGATTATCAGCCTTTAAGTCCAAAACTTCTATACAAACACAACACAAGACACCATCTTGAATGCCAAACACTGCACATTTCCTTAGAAATGTTCTTGGCCTTGATTAAACACTTAAAAATCTCCATCATTAGATTAGGATACTGAGGCTCAGTAATTTGCTTCTGACTACACACTAAGAAAAGGAGTGGGAGAAACTTGATTCAATTTCAGGACCATCGATGCTCTCATACTTGGTTCTTTTTCTTTGCCACAGTGATTTTCGATGGTGATTTATTCAACAAAAATTCTATTGTTAGAATTAGGCACCAGTGAGGAAAAAATGGTCATGGAGTTGAACTAGTTTGTGCCAAATCTGATTAACATTTGCCCTCCTATTGAAAACGACTAGAGATCATGTTGCATTTAGGGAATTATTTTTCTTACGTGTTTCACTAGCTGTGTCAATTGATGCCATACTTGTGGTGTCCTTTTCATGCAAACTTTTATTGCTTTTCTTTACATTGGTAAATTTCCCCCCTTCTTTCTACCTATCTGTTTCTTTTTCCCCCCATTATCCTTTAGCTAGTAACTCTTTGTTAGACCTTAATCAGGCAGGTGTGATTACCAGGAGATTATACTAAGCTCCTTGAATCCAGTGGTCCCTACTCTGGGAGTAAAGGGGAGAGGAACAGATTCTAAGAAGCTGATGAAAGGACACTTTTTATGGGTTGTCACTAAAACATTACTTTTGCACTCTTGTCTGCTGTTTATCAGAAGTGTTAATGTTGCTTTCACAAACAAAAGCAAAACACTGTCTTGGCTTGTGCTCCTTCTAATTAACTCTAAGTGCCAGGGAAAAACTCCTTTGTAAACTCACGATTCTCAAAGAGGCACCAACACTGGGTCTACGAAGCTGGCAAGACCTCTGAGCCTTTTGTTGTCAGGCCTTTCAAATTTGGAACATCTTGGGGAAACTAAATTGGCACAGTAAGAAACAAAACCAGGTTTTGAAATCAGCTACAGTGTTTTGACACAGTTGTGATATTCATTGGCTGACTCCCATGAGATCCTTTGTTTCTAGAGTCTGGTAAGCGGATGACATTGATCAAGTTAGTTATCATTATAAAATATTATTTTAAAAATAATACCTCTTAGAGGTTAATCTAGAAATCCTATTTATTCAAGAAAACAAGGAAGTGAAGATATAATTGAATTATCCCCAACTTTTCTTGAGAGTCTCCTAGCCACAGGCACTCTGATAAATAGGTCCTAGAAATACACAGTGGTGTTGTCATTCCTTATCTCTTGAGGTTTACAATCTATCTGGGGAGATTGGACAAGCATAAAAAAATCTAGCATAACTATGAAGTAGCTTATGTCAAAAGACAAAATACAGACAAGTGTTTAGAGTAGGTAATGATCACAAAAGTCTGCATTTTCAGGTAAGATTTTCTAGAGGGAACTAGGACTCGAATTCAACTTTGAAGAAAACAAGACTAAATATTAATATTAATATTAATAGCAGTATCGTATATTGGACCTTTTTGTCAAGCCTGGTGCTTTCTAAGAATCTACCACTCTTAACAGCCCAAGGAGGTTGATATCAGTATCACCATTTTCTTTTTTTTAATTTTTATTTTTATTTAAACATATAATATAACCCCACCACCCTCTCCCAACCCCCCTACCCCCAACCACCCTCAGTTTGTTTTATAATGTTAAGAGTCTCTTTTGGTTTGTCTCCCTCCTGATCCCATCTTGTTTCATTTATCACCATTTTCAAGTAAAGAAACGGGCTAAGAGAAATTACACGGTATTATATGACTTTGAAAGTGGAAAATCAGGTGCATTTTTTAAAATTTTCACACCTCAAAGATAATGTATGTGGAAAAAAAACCCTGCATAGCAAGTCTGACTACCATAAAGGTTAAAATTTTTTTTTTCAAATGACATAAATTAAAAATGGAACCTCTCAGGCACCTGGGTGGCTCAGTGGGTTAAGCTTCAGCCTTCAGCGCAGGTCCTGATCCCAGGTTCATGGAATTGAGTTCTAGGATTCCTTGCTCAGTGGGGAATCTGTTTCTTGCTCTCCCTCTGCCTGGTGCTTTGCCTGCTTGCACTCTCTCTCCCTCTCTCTCAGTCTTGAGAGAGAGGGAGAGAGAGAGAGAGAGCATGAGCAGAGGCGGGGGCAGAGGGAGAGGGACAATTAGACTCCTTGTTGAGTGGGAACCCAACTCTGAGTCAAAGTGCTTGATAAATTAAAAATTGAGTCAGAGGCCCAATCAGCTTCATTGAAAATAGAATTATTTTAGTGTGCCCAGGTGCTCAGTTGCTTAAGTGTCTACCTTCGGCTCAGGTCATGATCTAGGGTCCAGAGATGGAGCCCTACTTTGGACTTCCTGCTCAGCAGGGAATCTGTTTCTCACTCTCCCTCTGCTCCTTCTTCTGCTCATGCTCTCTCTCTCTCAAACAAATAAAAGAAATCTTAAAAAAAAAAATAGAACCTCTCATGACAGATCCATTCTCCAATACTGTGGCTATTTTGTCAAACATAGGATGTCTCTGATTTTTTTTTAAGATTTTATTTATTTGTTTCAGAGAGAGAAAGCACAAGTGGGGGAGACAGGCCAAGGGAGAGGGAGGGAGAGAAGGAGAAGCAGGCTCCCCGCTGAGCAGGGAGCCTGATATGGGACTCGATCCCAGAACCCTAAGATCAGGACCTGAGGATGTCTCTGATTTTTATTTGGGGAGAGATACTTGACAACACAGCTTTCTATACAGTATTAAAGTTAAAACTACTATACGTATCTGTCTTTTTCTAATGTGAGATAATGAAAAAAAGAACAGTGATGATTCTAGAACAAACCAGTAATTACAAACACCATTTCAAATCCTGCCCATGCACCCCGCCTCCACTCCTGCACAAGGAAGCTTCCAGGCATATCCAAAGGACGGAAGTATTCAAATGGTTAATATAAAATCTGTATTCTCTCTTGGAACAATAGAATCTCAATTCTCGAGACCAAAATTAAATAATGGCAAAAGAGGGTACTTAAAAAAATAGTACTTAAGAAAAGAGGATACTTAAGAGAATAATCTTGAGGTAAGGTCTGGGATTTTAAGGAAATCAAATGAGTCCTTTCCATCAAATTCCCCATCCTGTCCCAGCAGCGCCTGTCTTCTCTCATCATTTAATTTCCTCATCTTGTAGGAGCAGTCAACTTTGAAATTGCCAGGAAGGCAAAGAGAATGAGCCTGATTAATAAATAGATGGTTGCAAGTCTCCTACACAAAGATCAAAGACAAATTTGAAGGAATGGTCATCTCTATGCTTATTCTTTGTAGTTTTCATTTTCCCTTCCTTTTTTTTAATCCTTTAAGATATAATTTTCATATCTGATGAACATAATCAAATGGAAAAAGGAAGAGAAAGTAAAAAGGTGTTGGATTACTAAAAGAGAACAGTTAGAAACTCCAGTTGTAACTGCAGGGTAGGAAGTTCATCATGGGTTATAGTAATAAGTAGAGTTACGAGCTATACAATAATGTACATAGAGCCTATGATCATTAATCGTTCTTCTTTGGTGCTCCAATAGATGGTAAGCTACTTGAAGGGAAGAAATTGATTGGATGCTCTTTCTGTTCCTCTCACAAGACCCAGAACAGCTCAAAGACTGATATCTTGAAGTTCCTTTTGGATGAGACATTCTACTAAATTCCAGGGATTCAATCAATACTTTCAGGTATGGTGATCAATTGAATTAGGAAAAGAAACTGGTAATTTTGTTTTTAGGAACAAAATGAATTTCCATGAACCTCTGAACAAACTGGATTATGACTACAGGCTATACGAAGGTCTAGACTGACATTTGTTCTTAGATTTCTCTAAACTATGCTGAGTCAAAACAAAACAAAAGACCAGAGTGGAGGTCAGAATATAATTTCAGCACTGAGAGATGAAGCTTATCTTTTTTTTTTTTAGATTTTTATTTATTTATTAGTTAGAGAGAGAGAGAGAGCATAGGCAGACAGAGAGGCAGGCAGAGGCAGAGGGAGAAGCAGGCTCCCTGCCGATCAAGGAGCCCGATGTGGGACTCGATACCAGGACGCTGGGATCATGACCTGAGCCGAAGGCAGCCGCTTAACCAACTGAGCCACCCACG
>ML099745.1:29931-77918 GCA_003697995.1 Taxidea taxus jeffersonii
TTTTTTAGATTTTTATTTATTTATTAGTTAGAGAGAGAGAGAGAGCATAGGCAGACAGAGAGGCAGGCAGAGGCAGAGGGAGAAGCAGGCTCCCTGCCGATCAAGGAGCCCGATGTGGGACTCGATACCAGGACGCTGGGATCATGACCTGAGCCGAAGGCAGCCGCTTAACCAACTGAGCCACCCAGGTGTCCCGAGATGAAGCTTATCTTAAAGCAAATGATGAGGGGACCTGGGGCCTGAGGTAGATGAGGAATTGTGGCATATAATCCAAAACGAGGGAAATCATTTAGACTATGACAGAATTAAATAGTAGAAATAACAAATGACTGTAAAATACTTTATATACCCAAACCACTATTTCTACCTTTTCATTTTAGTTTCTATTTCTTTTAAAGATTTTATTATTTATTTGAGAGAGAGTGTGTGTGTGCATGAGTAAGGGATAGACAGAAAGAGAGGAAGAAGCAGACTCCCTGATGAGCTGGGTGCTTGACTTGGGGGCTTGATCCCATAAAACTGGGATCATGACCTGAGCTGATGGCAGAGGCTTTACTGACTGAGCCACCCAAGCACCCCTTAATTTCTGTTTCTAATCAGGACCGTCTATTTACTATTTATACTATTTGATGTTTAAGTCCATACTATTTTCGTGACTAGAGAAAAATCAGGAAAAGGAAACTATTGTGTGATTTCACTTTCTATTGGTGCAAAATTTGCTCCTTCTATGATTTTTTTTTTTTAGTTCTTATTGTGTCAAATGTAACTAAAAGCCAGAAAGTTAGCAAAATATTATATGATCCTTTCTGAGCCTCATCATTTTTATGTGGCCTTTTAGGCACTCTCTACAAACACAATTATATCAGGACACTTTGAATTTACAGCACTTATTTTTTACTGTGACCTGATTTCAAACCCTTGAGAAGACATTCAAAACTAATTTAATCTAAGACCATGTCATCATTACTTTTGTTTAACCAAGAAGGCTCACTGAAGAAAAAAATGCATATAAAATAGCCTAATGAGAAAGTGAGCAAACAGAAGGGCTATAATACCAAAGGAAGAAGATTAAAATCTGTATCTAAGTCACTTTCAAAAATGACAGTATTTCAAGGTGGATATTGCACATAAGAGTACAAGAAAAGATGATGTTGATTAAAACATATTCTTGGACTGAAGTTGCAGGGTTCATGATTGATTTCACTGTTCCAGAAACAAGAATTTCATTTGAAGTTTCACGGCTCTTTATGTCTTTGCTGGGCTTACAGAAACCATTTCCCTGCACGTACCCCTACATGTGTCGTGCAATTTATTTTAATAGTAACCATGTACAATGACTGTGCGCACAGTGGCCAGTAGAAGGTGGATGGTGTGTGTCATTGTCATTTGTGGCAATTACAAATCCAACCACATCGGAGTTAAAAATAGTGAGTTATGGTTACAAGAATATTATAGTAGACTCAGGTGACCTCTGAATCCTGGTCCCAACACTGCCACTAACTTCTTGGGGCATGGTGATTAATAAATAAGCAAAAGATTAATAAATAAGTTGTATAATGAAAATTTAAATGAAATGACTAATATCTTAATCTGAAATAAACTTTCTTTTAGCAACAACACAAACATATTTGGAATTTTTACTTGATGTCACAATTGTAAGCATCATGTTCACATTCTTTTCTACTTTTTTTTCACCGTAACTCATGTCTTACTCCTTTCTTTCTGCTCCATTGGTAAGATGGTATACGTCCATCATTCTTAATAAAAGGGAACTGTTAATCACCAACTCATCTTCTAGTATGAAGAAAGTGTGTCACTCAGCATATATTATTTAGAAGAGTAATGATTAATTGTCTTCCAATAAATTAAAAATGAGAAACAGTTATTTTAGAATCTTTGTTCTTAAAGTGTAATACTCTGTTGTCAAATGAAAATAAAGATAATCTTGGGTAATGGCTTACAAACTTTTTCACCAAAAAGAAAACCACTGGGGGCACCTGGGTGGCTCAGTGGGTTAAGCCTCTGCCTTTCGCTTAGGTCATGATCTCAGGCTCCTGGGATCTAGCCCCACATTGGGCTCTCTCTTCAGTGGGGAGCCTGCTTCCCCCACCCTCTCTCTGCCTGCCTCTCTGCCTACTTGTGATCTCTGTCTGTCAAATAAATAAATAAAATCTTAAAAAAACCCAATACCACTGATTTTGTTTCTCTCTTCATAGGTTTTGTATTATTAAACATTTTTATCTACCTAATAGTTAATTAGAAACTAATGCATTTTCCCATTTGTATTAACCAGACATATAGGACCATCAATTAATTTCTAATTAATATGAAATAGCACTGTTAGGTGACAAAAAAAGTTGGCCCAATGCTCAGAAATATAGCATTTCAGTTGGCCCACACAGTCTTAATGCAGGCAAATGAGCAATTTCCATTAGAAACACCAAGACAGTCTTTCTGAAATTGGGAATCCTTGGATCCTTAGATCTTTCACTAAATCACATTCATGCTATAAGCATGTGAATGTGACAAAAAACAATCAGACTTATTTCTTCCCTTAAACATATGCACAGAAATATAAATTTAGCTAACTATCTTCTGCCAAGCATTGAGACATATTGACTCTCTATGAAGACTCTCTGCACCCAAGTCAGCTTCATGTAGAGTAGAAAAAACATGAATTTTGAGTTCAATAGATCTTTTTTTTCTCCCCAATTTTTATTTAGATTCCAGTTAGTTAACGTACAGTGTAGTATTAGTTTCAGGTATAGAATGGAGTGACTGAACACTTCCATACAACACCCAGTGCCCATCACAAGTGCCCTCCTCCAACTCCATCACCTACCTAACACATCCCCCCCACACCTCCCTTCTGGTAACCATCACATTTTTCTCTAGAGCTCTCTTTCTTAGTTTTCCTCTCCTCCCCATGTTCATTTATTTTGTTTCTTAAATTCCACATATGAGTGAGATCATATGGTGCTGACCTTATTAAAACATTTATAAATTTTTCCTTAGTTTCAGATTATTCACCTGTGAAATGATTAATAGCATCCACATGAAAACACTGACAACCTTCATGTTATAAAGTATTAGACACAAAAAACATCATAAAATAACAAAAGCCACATTTCTGTAATACACAAAATGGTTGAGATCAATGTCCTGATTATATAAACAACACTTACAGATATATTAAAAGCTTCCCTAAAAGAAAAGTGGGCAAAATATACAAATGTCACTAATGGAGCATAATATGGCCAATATGCCTATAAAAATGTCCAATGCCATGAGTAATCAGAGGCAAATTAAAACAACAGCATGCCTTTTTTTTTTTTTTTTTTGCTGATAAAATTATCAAAGATTTTTAGAAAGATAGAACTGGAGGCTAGTGTATGTACCAGGTACTCTTAAGATATGGGGATAAAATGAAGAATAAGATGATGAGGTCACAGCGCTTATGTACCTTACATTCTGCAGAGAGTGTGTATATGTGTATGTGTTCGGTGTTTAGGGGAGTCAAGCAATAATCAGGTCAATAAAGTCATAAACTGAGCTGACTACAATGAAGGGAATGAATGGGGGACTCTGATAGAAGATTATGGTAGAGGAGATAGGGAGATGAAGGAAGGCCGCTCCAAACAGGGTATATTAAGTTAAAATTGGAGTGATTAGAAGTAACTAGCTTTGTTACAAGCCTTAACAAGCATCCAGGCAGAAGAAATGCCAAGTGTTCAAAGTGATGAGGTAAGAGAGGGCTGAATGTGTTTTAAGTCAGAAATGCCTGTGAAGTTAGGGCACAGTGGTCAAGCGTGGTGTGGTCAAGCACGGTGTGTCCAAACATAATGTGACAAGATGGGAAGGGACCAGGTGGGAAGAGGTCAACTCATTCCGGGCCTTACAGGTCATGGTGAAGGGTCTGAATTTTATTCTTAGTTGTAAAGTCCAAACAGATATAAACTCTCAAATGAATGAGAAACTAAATGTTTCCTGTGCTCATAGGATATAAAATAAAAGCTCACCAATCCACTAGAAATAAAACTACAAAACCTATATGTTTTTTTAAATTAACATATAACATATTATTTGTTTCAGGGGTACAGGTCTGTGAGTTACCAGTCTTACACAATTCACAGCCATCACCATAGCACATACCTTCCCCAAGGTCCATCACCCAACCACCCCATCCCCCCTGCACCCCCCAGCAACCTTCAATTTGTTTCCTTGAGATTAAGAGTCTCCTATGGCAAAACCCGTAAGTTTTAAACTGTCAACACTGATTTAATATGGCAGATGATGTTTGCTGACCCCATGTTGCCCTGATACATGTGTTTAATACCAAGTGTGACACATCGGTTCTTTTTAGTAACACATATTAACACCAATATAACTTTGGTGACTTTGAAACTATCCTTCACTCTGCTTACTATTTATGTTCCACTTAGCTTGGCTTCACTATTTTTTTCATCCCTAACTATTTTCTTTATCCCGTATATCAATCTTTAGAATAACTAGACGAGTACCGCTTGGTATCAGTGACATAGCAGACATCAAGACCTCTAGGGGAGATGATGGTCACCGCAGTTATTCATGACGGCCAAGATGCAGAAATAGCCTGAATGCCCATGGACAGGTGAACCGATACAGAATGTCCAGTATATACACACAATGGAATACTCTTCAGCCTTTCAAAAGAAGCCTATCCTGCCCTATGTGACAACAAGGATGAACTCTGAGGACATTAAGCTAAGTGAAATAAGCCAGATCCAGAAAGACAAGCGCTGCATAATTCCACTCAGATGAGGCATCTGGAATGGTAAGATTACAAGGTGGTGATGGGTGTTTACCAGGACCCAGGGAGAGGGTGAAATGGGACATTATTAATCAAGGCGTAAAGTTTCAGCTGAGTGAGCTGAAGAAGCTCACGTGATGTGTTGTATAGCTCCACACCTCCAGTCAACAATGATGTGTAGTAAGAGGATGGATTGCATGTTGTGTTCTCACCACAATAAAATTTAAAAAAGAAATAGATAAAAGTCAGACCTCAAAGAAATGTCAGCATATATCATTCTTATTTTCTAGAACATTGTTATATGTACATATATTCATTTTTATGGATATCAATTATTATTAAATCAGAAAGTAACATTTAACCATTTACATAGGAAACTCTCAATCTTCCAAAAGTATGTCCAGAGACTCGAAGTAGGAAGTGCTGCTCTAGAACAGGACTGGACTTTCAGAGAGGGGCTCATAAGTCTCAGAATTTAGCAGCTGAAAATCCTACAAAGCAGAGGCAAACAAATTACAAAAAATCTTGTATCTCAAAAGAAAGAATTCCTACCAGATTTTCTTATTGCTCTGGCTAATCTTTCTAATTTAAATTCCCAGATCTCCTTTCTTACTCTAAATTTAAAACTGAATTCAGTCAAACAAATACCAAATCCCCATCTGGGCATCAAAATAATCCTGCCAATTCTCCCACTTCACATTGAAATAAAATGCTAGACCATTTCTATGTTTAAGAAGCATGACCCACAGTTAGAATTCAATGAAATTATGAGATACAATTTATACTCTAATGAATTTTAATTAATTTTTAATTAAATATAGGAAATTGAATGTTCAGGAAAAATACAAAATTAGAGTTGGCAAGGAGAACAAAATCTGTAATAGATCTTCCTTCTCAGTCAACCTGCAGGATGCATTGAAGTCTAATTTGCAAAGCAGTGCAAAGAAAACAGCCATGTGAGCCAGTCCAATGAAATCCAACCTATGAGGTATTTTATAGTTCCTTTGAAGAACTTATTTTTTAAAGATTTTTATTATTTATTCAACAGAGAGATAAAGAGCACAAGTAGACAGAGTGGCAGGCAGAGGGAGAGGGAGAAGCAGGCTCTCCGTTGAGCAGGGACCCCGATACGCAGCTCAATCCCAGGACTCTGGGATCATGACCTGAGCCAAAGGCAGCTGCTTAACCATCTGAGCCACTCAGGTGCCCCTGAAGAATCTATTTTTAATATATAGTGAATTCTCTGCTGTTTGCCTGTAGGATACCTACTTTATGCTTTGGGCAGAGCACTTTTGTCATTCCTTATTGAGTTAAATCAAATGATAGGTAGAAAATGTATGAGGAAGCAAAGCAAAGTCATTTTATCATTAGCTTAATGTACACCTACTGCACACATTGTAGGAATACATGTATTTTACAGAGAAATTCACACAAGCCTTTTATCTGTATCACAACTATTCTCCATTGTTATTAAGTCATATTTTCCTCAAATATTTATGAAATTCTCTCTGTGATAGTCAGTAGTGACATCTGCCAAATAATTATGGTTCTTTCCTTTGGCCCTTTGTAGTAAAATACAGCCAGGTGACTATTTTGGACCATGAGCTGTAGTGGAAATGTTTTGTGTGCTTCTGGGCTAGAGTATTTAACTCTTGGTTGAACTGCTGGTTAGAACTCTGGAGAGATTCCTTCTCTCTCGCGCATAATGGCTGGCAATATTATTATGAGATCCCAGTCACACAGAATGACTAAAAACCTGCAATGCTTTAAGCCACTAAAACCTTAGGGTCCTTTGTCTCCCTGCCATTATTCAGGCTACTCCAACTAATACAAACTCCATGCAACACATTGTGCTTGGTCCTGGGGATGCATCAGTAAACGAGGCAGAAATAATCACCAACCACATAGCACTTTCATCTTACTGAAGAAACTTAGCCTTGCACACTGGGATGCAAACTACAGGAGGGCAGGAGGGTTTGTATATTTTGTTTCTGGCTGTTTTTAGGGCTAGAAAAGTACCCAGTGCAAAGTAGATGCTCGTCTATGTATATTTGGTAAACAGCTGGAGAAGAAGTGGAATGAGCTCATTACAATATCGATACTTTCCACAAAGGAAATATACAGTGTGATGACAGTCTGTAATGATGCAAGGTGCCCAGCCTATGGAGCGGGAGGAGGGGTGACATCCACAGAAGAACAGCTTTTGAGAAGCAGCAATTAATGAGATACAGGATGAGGAGGGGGAGAGCACATTCCAGGCAAATGAAATGGCATTTGGAGAGCCACTGGCATGAAGAACAAATGAGAGTGATTTAGCCTAAGGGAGAGAAGAGTAGGTATAGCGGGACAAGGTGTGGTGGGTGAGACTACTGGGAGAGGCAGGAAGAGCTGATTACACCTATAAGTGGCCTTATAGGTCTTAGGAAAGACTGTAGGATCCCGCCTCAAAAACAGGGAGATAGTGTTTAAAGCGATTCAAAGTGACACTCAGGTGACTGGGAGGGAAATAGCCTGAGAAGAGTTTATGGGGGATATTGTTTCAACTTATTGCTACCTTTAACTCAGAGCTACATGCAAGGCTTTGGCATTTAGCATCTCACCCCAAGCTTCTCACTAAAACTAAGCACCAGCTGGTTACAGGAGAGCCTGCTGTCTGCACAGCTCCTTCCTCAGTAATGAGGCTCCTGTGATGCCTTGGTCTCCTGTTAAGAGGCTGTGTAGAAAGAACGCTCACAGAAGGTTCTGGATGACACTGTTCATTTCCTTAGCAGGGTCTCTTTTGAAGATCCTTGGAAGAGATTTCTTCCTGGTTTAATACTAAGAATAGATTTGCTTCTCCTTAGAAATACTCCTTTTATATCTTAAAGACAGGTAAAATTTTACATTGATCAATTTCCCTTTCCCCCGTGCCTATGGAAAAGCTTAGGTCAAATGTGTGACCCATTGAAGTAACTACAAAATTATATGTGTATTTATATGAACCTATCTCCACGGTATGTCTCTGCCCTTGGTTTTGCTTTTTGATTTTACTGACTTCTTATTTAGGTCATCCTACCATGAATACTTATATATTCCTGTTATGTCATCTTAAAGGTTTTTTGGTACTAATTATAGTATAAATAAGCATTTAACAACCACTACCTCTAATCAGATAAGTAATAATCTGGATATAAAATTTAGCAGCCCACTTTTCTGTGGTATACCTTTTTTTTTAAGGATTTTATTTATTTATTTGAGAGAGAGAAGCATGGGGGTCAGGGGGAGAAGGAGAAGCAAGCTCCCCACTGAGCAGGGAGCTCAATGTAGGGCTCAATCCCAGGACCCTGAGACCATGACCTGAGCTGAAGGCAGATGCTTAGCCATCTGAGCCACCCAGGCGTCCCTCTGTGATATACCTTTTTTTTTAAAAAAAAAAGATTTTATTTATTTACTTGACAGACAGAGATCACAAGTAGGCAGAGAGGCAGGCAGAGAGAGAGACAGACGGAGAAGCAGGCTCCCCGCTAAACAGAGAGCCCGATGTGGGTCTCGATCCCAGGACCCTGAGATCATGACCTGAGCCGAAGGCAGAGGCCTAACCACTGAGCCACCCAGGCGCCCCTGTGATATACCTTTTAAAAGACATAAAAAATAAGAGCCAGATTAACCTCCATATATTAAAAAAAAAAATCATTCACTGTTTGCCTATTATGTGTCAGGTACTGTAGATTCAAGGATGAGTATAAGCATACGTGGCCTGTGACTTTGTGGAGCTTCTGGGTTAGTGGGAGAAACTCTGAGTCTGTGAGAAATTGTATTTTCCTCTGTGCGGTCTTTACACTGCATGCTGGCTAGATTTGGGCTGGACTCCCTGGGTTTGAGTTCCAGTTCTGTCACTTCTTTACTTGACTCTGGGCAAGTTATTTAACTTTCCTATGCCTTAGTTTCTTCATGTATAAGACAATGATAGGAATAGTACCTATACTTCAGAGGATTGCTGTAAGGATTCAATGAGCTAGTGTGTGTCAAGAACTCAGAACAGTGCCTGGCAGGGTTATATTATTGTTAGTTGGTTTTATTATCTATAAAGAGAATTTGGGATGAAATAATACTTGAAGTGTCCCTGTGAAACACGTAATGGGAAACAAAAAGTTCCTTTTTTCTGACTTATTTCTAAATAAAGCATTGTATATTGTTTAGAATTATGAGATCATCAAGAAAGAGACTTTGGGAATCATCTTGGACAACTTCCAACTAATTTAGAAATCCCTGCCATTTTCCACTTTCTTGATGGGTGCCCTTTCAGCCACTTTGTTGGCATTTGTGGAAATCTAGCTCTTATCCCTGAACAATCCAATCCATTTTATTGTGGGTCAGCTCTAACAGTTAGAAAGCCTTGGGAGGGTTGAACCCTATTCTTAAGGAAAAAAGAAGACACTAAGAAGACTGGGTTTCCATCCCTAACTAATAAACTAATTTGATATGCCTATTAATAATTTGCAATAATTTTATACACTAATTTGCTATGCCTAATACATGATAACTACTAAGTTGTACATACTGACATTCATTAAGTGTGTTATCCTGAAAATACTTGAAATACACAATGTAAACATTCAATCCACAAGAATTTATTGAGACCCCACTTTGAATCAGGCACATGATTAAAAAATAAGGTTTCTACAAAGGATCACATATTCTAGGAATCAACTAAATTTAGTAAATGTCTACTTATAGGGCAAACAATTCAAATGTTATTTATTTCTCAAAACCCTCTACAGTTACTAGTTTTATGGTAAAGATGAAGTAAATAAAAAGCCAAGATTCAGAGAGTTATTTTTTTCTGCAGAAATATAGCTCTAGGTAGTACATAAATTACCAGATCTGGAACTAGAAGCCATCCCTGTCCATTTTTGTCCCGACTCCACCCAGAGGGTCAAAGACTAAAAGTAATAAGAGAAGGCAAAAATGCATATTGTAAAAAGAATGTTATTTCTGGTTTCTAAAGAACCATTATTTAAAAACAGAGGGAGAGGGGCGCCTGGGTGGCTCAGTGGGTTAAGCCTCTGCCTTCGGCTCAGGTCATGATCTCAGGGTCCTGGGATCAAGCCCCGCGTCGGGGCTCCCTGCTCAGTGGGGAGCCTGCTTCCCCCTCTATCTCTCTGCCTGCTGCTCTACCTACTTGTGACCTCTCTCTCTGTGTCAAATAAATAAATAAAATCTTTAAAAAAAAATAAAAACAGAGGGAGGAGGTATGGTAGTCCATTGCCATAATACTGCATGTTCCCAACTTCTGCAAGGCCTACCTTGTGAGAATTTAAGTCGTCAAATAGGTATGGTTTTGATATATGGGTCAATTGGTATTCAGAGCTTTCTGGTATATTATGTGCATTCTTTCCCCCATAGTATGCAACAGAATGTAATATCCTTGAGGGTTGGAATTCTTTTCTGCTTTGTTTCCAGCTCCTAAAATAGTAGACTGCACATAGGTGTTCTATAAAGTTTAGTTGATGGATGAATACACAAGAACAAAGTCATAAATTCTATCTCCTCTGGGCCATTTGATCTTTTGAAGGTACTGCCCACAAGGAGTACACATCTGCGTTCTCACTTAGAGGTGACGTGAGCTTGTAGAATCCAAGTTCAGAAGCGTGGCTGTTTTGAACACTGGGCAACTGAGGACAATTCAAAACACTCTAACTGAAGGAAGTCTGCATTCTCTCTGTCAGCTTGAGGCAGGAGATTTTCAGTCAGGGAGATCTGGCTTGTATTGTTGGCTGAATGAAAATAATGATATTAATCTCTTAGGGTTATTAGAAGGAGTAAACAACACATGGGAAAGCATATTTCACAGTAATTGGCACATAGTTGTTGCTTAATGAAAGTTTAGTTCTGTTCTTCTTTTGTATAAATAAAACACAGTTGTTGGAGATATAAACATTATCAGTTGCTTAGATCTTAATGGCTAAGGAAAGCAAATGTAATTAGAAAGAAATGTAATCTTTAAGTCATAAAGTTGGATGGTAAGCCAATGACTAAATTATTATATTATTTCAGTATACCACAGTACCTCTCTATTGAGGACAAACACTGAATGGTCTTAGAATTTAGTGATGCATTAGAAGCAAAGGAAGAATATCCAATAACTCAGGTGAATGCCAAGCTCTTGGAAGTCCCAAAATGGCACCACTCCCAGAGATTGCCTTAATTACATCATGTAACTCAGCCACTTCCTGGGAGAGTACTCTCTAAAAATACTTTGTCTTACATTGTGTGTGATCTTTCTATAATTCCATTTTCTTGTGTTCGACTTCCCATGGGAAGGCAAAGGATTAAGTCTGCTTTATTGTAAATAATTGAGGGGAAAGACTGTGTTAAGAGGAGTAAATGACTTAGTAAAAATGCTTCCTTGACTTCCATTTTATTTTCTTCCTCAACAGAATCATAAAATTCTACACAATGTTATATAGTGAGCCTGTATAAGATGAAAAATTAAGTAGCATGTGCTTGAGCCTGTAGATATTTGACCCTCATGAATTTCTGTTTCAGGATTCTTTGTTCGATAAAGAATTTCCTTTTGTTTGTTTGTTTGTTTGTTTTCCACTAATTAGACATTATTATCACATCATGTTAAGAGCATATCTTGGGGGCGCCTGGGTGGCCCAGTGGGTTAAGCTTCGCCTTTGGCTCGGGTCATGATCTCGGGGTCCTGGGATCGAGCCCCGCATCGGGCTCTCTTCTCCACAGGGAACCTGCTTCCTCCTTTCTCTCTGCCTGCCTCTCTGCCTACTTGTGATCTCTGTCTGTCAAATAAATAAATAAAATGTCAAAAAATCATATCTTGGATCTAGAATTTTAGAGTTAGCTCTTAACTATAAAAAGAGAGCT
Source organism: Taxidea taxus jeffersonii (assembly GCA_003697995.1). Classification (NCBI taxonomy): domain Eukaryota; kingdom Metazoa; phylum Chordata; class Mammalia; order Carnivora; family Mustelidae; genus Taxidea; species Taxidea taxus. The sequence goes on from ML099745.1 coordinate 41,588, forward strand.
GACTAAAACCAATCTTTCCAGTAACTTCAATTAAAATACAGAGTAATTCAGTAATGTTTAAAAGCAACAGTATTATTCAGGATACTGTGTTTTTCTCAAAATTAATCATAAACACCTGACTGAATTGTTTTCTCACATTTTAATTTTAAAGTCACAATTGAAGACACAAGTGTGATTCAAATGAGTCCAGCATGTATGGTGAAGCCTTAATTGTACATGCAAATATACAGATATACACACCCAAATATATGAACCTGTATATTTATGTGCAAATTCACACATACATTTTTATCTCTGACATCACGTATATTCAGATGCATTTCTATGGGAATGCATCCAAAAGGGCACCGGACTTGTAAAGAGAAATTAAAGAAGTGAACTTTTATAGAGTACAACACCCTCTAAAAATGGTATACTACATACACCCATGCGTGATCTGTGTTCTCAATGGCAAAAGGACTCATGAGGAATTAGACACCTGCTTCTGTTTATAACCTTAAGTAGTCCCAAAGGCCTGATTACTTTGAAACAACCATACACTTGTCCTGGTTCATTGCTTAATCAATCTTTTCAGGCACACCAGAATATCCCATTTTCCGATACGAGGGCTTTCATCATCAGCGTGTATGATCTTTAATTCTGCAGTGCTGTCATATATTAAGAGGCAATAAAATGAAATAGGCTGTTATCTCTTAAAAAGCACTAGTAATTCAAATTTGGACAGCTTCAATTTGGGCATCGGTTGTTATCTCTTAAAAAGCACTAGTAATTTAAATTTGGACAGCTTCAATTTGGGCAAGGTAATTGTGGAAATATTCCCTTCCTTCTCTATGCTGCAGTCTGACACTTAATGGTTTTGCAAATCTTACTGTACTAAGCTACAAGCAATAAGGAAATAAAATTAAGATGTTGGTCATAAAATTAGCCAACATAAGAGACTAAAGATTCTATTCCAAGAAGGGGCTGGCTATGAGATTTGTTATTATCCATGGGACTGAAAGAATTAAGGCTTTCAGGGGAAAGAAGATTTTTTTAAAGATTTTATTTATTTATTTGACAGAGAGAGACACAGCGAGAGAGGGAACACAAGCAGGGGGAGGGGAAGTGGGAGAAACAGGCCTCCCACCTAGCAGGCAGCCCAATTCGGGGCTAGATCCCAGGATCCCGGGATCCCAGATCATGACCTGAGCCAAAGGCAGACATTTAACAACTGAGCCACCCAGACATCCCAAGATGATTCTTTTTTCACTCTCTTATATCTTTGCTTTCTCTCTGTCATCTTGACTAAAACTTCTTCATGCTGTCCCAATCCTAAATAACAGTGACAATAGTCACCACCTTGTTCTCCTTCTTCCTCCCCTCCAAGCCAGAATTCTATCACTTTTGCTCTTTTCAGGGGTTAACTTACTAAAATAGTTTAAACTCAACACCTCAGAGTCCTTAGTTTCCCTATAGTTCTCAAGCCCCCACCATTTGACACCTGCTTCTGTTTTCTGCCTAAACTGCTCAAGCAAAGGTAAATAATGTCTTATATTCTATGTCTATTGGCCGTATTTCATTCTTTATTCCTTTGTGATGCTCAGCAATATTTTACATTGATGACCACTGCTTGATTCTTAAAATATTTTCTGCCCTAGGTTTGTTGCATATGCTGTCACTTCGTTCTTCTCTCTGACCCCCTGTCTCTATCTCTTTTGCTTCAGGTTTTTCCTCTGCCTCCCTCCTAAATATTAGTGTTATGAGAATCTTCATCTGTTCTATTATGTGTGGTTTCTTTCACTCCTATGGGTGTCTTCTCTAGACTTCTTCTATAGACTTTGGGCTCAAGGGCATCTCAAATGAGTCTAATGGGAACATGAACAAACCCTGTGATTGTGATTATTTCCCCAGGCTCCTGAATGTATAATTTGGATGGCTCTACTCTGCACTTGGAAGAGTTTTCACATTGGCAACCTGATTAGTGGGTTCCAGTCAGTATGGTAGGGAAGAGAAAGTGAACTGTGTCCCCCCTCACCACCTTCAGCAGAGACAGCAATCAGAAATTGTACATCGTGCCCAACAGAATCTCAGATATTAACACCACTGCATAGCTGAAAAACTTAAGTTGTAATCATAGAGATTCACCTAATAATGCCATTTAATTAATTTGGCTGGCCCTTGAATAAATGAGGATCAGAGCACATGACAGTGAACTACCAAAAATGAACCAAGTGGTAGTCCTAGTTACCACATGTTGGAGGTGGTACCTTTTCAGTTACAGCCTCTTGTACTCGATACTTGGCTACAACAGATTTGGTGAATGTGCTCTCCTCAACTTCCCATGGTAAGAGAAATCAAAACCAGATGACTTTTATGTGGGAAGGACAATAATATACATTCACTGTCTTGCTTCAGAGCTACATTAAATCTCCTCTCTGTCACTATATCGTTGGCAGGGACCTTGATGGTTTTTATATCTCACAACATATCATGTCAGTTTGCTATATTGGTGACATAAATGGTAATTTGGCATGATTAGTAGAAAGTGGCCAGTATTCTAGTCATCCTAAACTGCCTATGTGCCAGAGGGAAAACCTCAATAGAAGACTCACAACAAAAACCCCTAGGATATTACAGCAAGGCCATTCCTTCTGCAAGAAAGAGTTACATGACATTTGGAAAAAATAATTTGTGCCGTGATTCTAGATCCTTAGAGCTGTGTATTATCTAATCGATTGAATCATAAGGTTGGATAGGAAGAGTAGTGGTTTACTATGAATGCAGCCTTCAAGATTGGGCAGGCAAAGTTCCAGAAGATACAAGTAAATTACAATAAACAGGTGGCCAGACACCTAAACCAACTGTGTGGTATTAGTTCTTATGACACAAGTCATAGCTATGGACTCTTAGGTTTTCTTATGACTAAATGGGCAAAGGAAAAATCGAGGCCTGATTCACAGATAAGCTGGTACAATTTGTTCATGTTCGCTTTACTGGATAATTAATTGTTACGCTTCAGGCTTACATAGGGCTAACTCTAAAGGACAGGAGAATGGGATAGACCTTCAAAGATAACATTTGGAAGTTCACTTTCCATGGAGTTTGGGGCACCTGGGCAGTGGTTCCAGGACCCAGAAGAAAGAAAACTGGAAGATAAGAGACAATGAAATCTTAGGAAGATGGACACAATTGGATCTCTAGACATGGGGACAAAATGTGCATTGGTCTGTCTCATACTAATGCCCACTAGGGAGCATCTACCTCAGAAGAGGAACTCAATAACCAGATAGAAAACTTGTCCTGTAGATGTTAGCAAACATCTTTCTTTGGCAATCCCAACCCTAGAAGAATGTAACCATGAAGACAGTGACCACAGTGGCTATGCAGGCTCAGTTGCAGGGCTGTCTTTCTCTAAGGTTGATCTGGCTATTGGTGATAGGAGCAGAAAACAAAATTAAGCCCTCATTATGAAATCATCCTTCAAGGAAACCAGTCAGCCACTCAGTGGTAGGTTGATTATGTCAGACTCAATCCCACTAGAAGGAACAAAAATTCATCCCTTTATGAATTGACACCTTATCTGGATATGAATTTGCATTGTCTGTCTCAAGGGCTACCACTGACACCATCATCCAGGGCTTATACAATATTTGACATATATTTTCATGGTTTCTCATAGTTATCTCAGTTTTATGATACAGGGATTGAATGGACATTTAAATACACAATCCATTTGTCCCACCATATATCTCCTCACCTAGGGGCTAAATAATGGAATAATCAGTTAGAGGCCCAAGAAATACATAAACTTGGGTACTATCTGTTTGGGGTACTATCTTCCAGGATGTGGTGTATGCATTAAATCAATGGCTGATAAGTGGTACTCTTTCCAGTAGCTAGAACTAGAACTAGAACTAGAACTAGAACTAGAACTAGTCTCAGAACTAAAGGGTGAAAGTGGGTTGGTTCATGTCATCATTCTTCTCAGTGACCCACTTGTGGAATTTGTGGTCTTCATCTCCACAGACATGGGCTCTGTAGGATTAGTGGTTGGTTTGTGGAAAGGGTTTGTTTCTACCAGAAGACAAAGTTGAACTTTTAATATATTCCACTTTAATTTGAAACTGTAGCTACTACTTGGTCACTTTGGGTTGCCCATGCCTTTGTAGGAGCAAGGTGAATAATTTCTATTCTAATGGAGGTGGTTGACTCTAATTTCTATGAAGTTCTAAGATTGGTGATATATAATGGGGATAGGGAGGAATATGTGTCGAACTACAACATTCATGAAGAGTGAGTATTTGTGTTTCTGTGCCAAGGGATAATGCAAATGGACAATTATAACAGATATAGTTCAAAAAAGGAAAGGCAATGAAGTGTACAGATCTCTTAAGTATCAAAGTAAGGGCCATTCCAGCAGACAAGAAAACTAGGCCAGCCAAAGCATTGGCTAAGGATGAAGGGAATAAATGGTGAAGAAGATGATAAATGTCTGTTACAGTCGAGGCACTGGCTATTACAATGAAGACTGGAATTCATTCCAATAACCTACAGAATTAAGCCTTTTTGGAGATTATAGGTGACCACTACCCCGAAGGGGGCACATGACAGGTCTTACCTAATGAGGGACATGTTGGGTCTGAGTGGTGCAAGGAATGAACTGTATTGGTCATTTCATATCATCTTAGTTCATCTCTTACCCCAATCCCTGCTTTACTGACCAGTTCCATTAAATGCTTAATCAGCTTCACCTTGGTTCAGCTTTATAGTACCTCATTTTGGGCCGAGACAATGAGACCCTTCCTGAATGGGACTTCTTTGCACAATGCTGTGAGATACCTATGGAACCCTACTTGGCCCTCATGCTTGCACAACAAGAGATGCAATACTTAAATTGTAACCTTAATACTGGGGATGGGGACCAATGAATGAATTGCTTCCCCCTACTGCCTAGGCCATTATTTCTCAAACATATTTCATAAGGCTCCTTAGAAGGTCCTGTGAGACTGAACAATGTTTACTCTTGAGGCAGCTCACAAAAGCACATTTTCAAATTTCCTCTTTTCTTGTTTAAAACCACTGCATCTATGCTTGTTCTCTAAGATTATATTCCCAAATAAAATAAATGACCTTGACACAAGCTTTGGTCTATGGCTCTTCTTTTAGCGGACACCTAGATTAAAACAGAACGTGAAAAAAATTTTGAGAAAAGTATTTTGAAGGAAATTTTTATTTGGAGACTCTAGAAACATGAAGTAAATGGATAGCTAACTCTTTTCATTTTCTTGAACCCAGATAACCAACTGGTAGTATCAATGGGAAACAGGCAACACCGGGAGGAGAGCTACTTTGGGGGGTGGGGAGATGAAAAGTTTAATTTTAGATTGTGGAATTGAATATGGAATTCACCCAGAAAGCATTTGGCATTGAAACATGGATTGAAGGTGAATGGATGGAATTGGATGATGGATTAAGCTGTGAGAAAGGATTGGGCACCTGGGTGCCTCAGTGGGTTAAAGCCTCTGCCTTCAGCTCAGGTCATGATCCCAGGGTCCTGGGATGGAGCCCCACATCGGGCTCTCTGCTAGGCGGGGAGCCTGCTTCCCCCTCTCTCTCTGCCTGCCTCTCTGCCTACTTGTGATTTCTGTCTGTCAAATAAATAAATTTTTTAAAAAGCTGTGAGAAAGGATAAGTATAGATAAAAGCAATTTCCTAAATGTGACAGCAATATTTGGGAAACACAGTATCTTCATTAATAAATGGAGCTCCCTGAATGTGAAACTTGAGAAAAAATTGTCCCAAATGTCATTTTTTGCTTTCACATTCACTGTAACTTTCACTCTGAGAATTCTTGTTACCTGGCTATTTAAAGATTCCCTGGAGGAAAAAAAAATACTGTCAAAATAGAGCTTTCTTTAAGAAGACAGAAAAAAATAGGATTTTTTTTTTCTTCAATCAGTCACTGAGAGCAAGGAATGAGGTAAAAAAGAGGAGATGTTTTTCTAGGGTGGAAAAATGAGTGAGCATCTCATTTGGATTTCACTTTTTTAGAGGATATATGGGCTTATTGAGCATGAAAGCCTTCTAGCCAGCCATGGCAACAATTTCAGAGAGTACAATCATTTAAGGAGTTTTATTATTAAAACTTTATGGATGTGTTCACTCATCAAGACTTTTTTCTTACTCCTCTGAAACTAATCAAACAGAGCATTTTAGAGTAACACACTAACATTACCACTAAATACACGTTAAAATTGGACATGTTATCTACCCTACTGAAAAAAGCACATGGTATATCTGTCAATCATTGCTTAATGTTGAATCCTAATATATGAACTTTTTATGAACTTTTTCTAATTAAAGGGCTATTCAACTTAGACATTAGTACCTTATCATCTTAGGTGTTTCATTATTCTTTTGGCATTTGTTAATGGCAGAACTCGCTGGATATTACCAAAGGCCTTTCAAATATTATAATTTCTGAGCAGTTTTAAAAATGGGAAGAAAAAGAACCTCAATGTGTTTTTAATTAAAAACCAGATTTTTATGATAAAACTATGGAATGGGTTGGTGGATATCTCTTCTATATTATCCAAAAGAAGTATAAAAATTATATATAATATTTATTCTTGTATTTATATATTTTCTTCTGGAATTTGTTTTAAGATTTAAAACTTTCTTGGGTAATCCACATATTATTTTCTCATATGATGGAAATTAATCATACTTCCACTAAGAAGACAAGCATGCATATTGCTTTTTATCATTAAAAAATCATTTGTGCTTGCAAGAAAAAAATCCACATTTCCTTTAGCATTCCCTGAGCACTTCTGCGTTGACCTAGCAGGAGGTTGTTATATAATGAGCACTCTTTATAGCTAAAGTGGATCTCCTTTGGCTTTCCTTATGTAGTGCCATGATTCACATAAATCAAACTGTTAGATCAGGGAACTAATCAGCCCCGTACATGTACAACTATAGTCTCTGGAAGAACCAGAAAAAATCTTTGAATTCTGGAATAGTAGCAACATAGAAACTATTCTCTGAAGACAGGTATCATCAGGGAGATATGCTTTTGAGTTTGAAAACCACTGTTAAAGATTCTTCTAGTTTGTTATGCAGTAAAATATTACTGTTCCAACATTATTTTCCCTTATCTAAGTAACTTGCATTATTGGCCCTTTATTCCTTTGTCAGTTCACTCATTCATTCAGCAGAAATACACAGTACCAGTTATGTTGTAGACACTGTTATACTCAGATAGCAACCCCCTCCCCTCTCTAAAAGTGAATTTGTAGTCTAGGGGGACAGGCAGGGAGAGATATAAATAAAGTACTAGGAAAACATAAAGCAAAAGGCATCAAACTCTGCCAGGGATGTCAGGGTGGTCTTCACTGAGTAACTAACATTTGAAAGGGAAGAGTAGATATCACCATGTAGGTCAAGGCACAACATGATGAAAGTCATGGGGTTCTAGAGCAAGTAACCATGTGTGGAAAATTAAGAGTTCTGTGCGGTAAGGACATCCCCCCTCCCTACTTTTTGCTAACAACATGCTAAGGAGTTTGGGGTTTTTCCTGGGGCAGTAACACTTTTTACTGGAGTAGGCTAAAGCTCCAACTTACTTTGGAGGTGACGATGATGGCTATGCGCTAGAGGCTTAGGTTACTGGGGTGTAAGATTGGAAATGAGGGCTGGAGGCATGTTTCAAAAGAATCTGAACATTGAATAAAGGAATCTAGAATGCACCACGTAAGCCATGAAGACCTTTGCAAATGCTTGAGGGGTGGTGGCATGATGAAAACAGTGTACAAATGGAGTAATTTTCCTTTAGTTGCTCATGTTATTTTCATTCTGAGATAGATTTGGCTTACAAGAGTGTCATAGAGTATGTGATTTGAAGAGTTTCCTAACTGATTATTTCAAGCCCTCTCTAATCTTCATCTTAGAGCAAACTAATATCAGGCATCACTGTGAAAATAAACAGCCAAGAAGCCACTGCTATTTCTACAAGCAGATTCTGGAGAAATAAGAGTCTTAGATCTAGAAAGTTGCCTGTTGGGGGGAAGATAGGGAGATAGAGGTGAAGGTCTGGCCAGGTCAGGTCAGTATTGCGCATCACTACCATGGCATCCCTAAGCTCTGTAACCTCGTGTGGGGGTTCTGCAATCCTGAAGAAGTGTTACTATCATACAGGCTCCTGGGTGTGAGACAGAATTCTGAGAATCCTTATGGAAACAGAATCTTTTCTGCCCTCACATGGAAAGACTGTAACATATAGGGCATCTTCAGTCAAATATAAATATGTAAGTTTAACCATATAAAATTGCCTGTATGCAGCTGTTTTTGACACTCAAAATGACAATTTTATACTGTTCAACATAATAAATATGCACACACACATAAAGTTATATATATCAACTTGTACATGCATATCAGGTTGTATGATCAGATATCTATCTAATCTTTATATAAACAGACAGAGACAGAGAAAGACAGGGATACAGTAGAGGCAGAGAAACAGAGAAAGGCACTAAAAATCGACTTGAGTCTCTATTGTGAGAGTATTTTTATTCAGAAAATCAAATGTTTTATAATAATAAATTCAGATATAATTATTAGATTTTTCCAACTCCTAGCAAAATGATTCTTATATTTTCAGAATAGTGGAATAAAAGTTTGTTTATATTATGACAAATATTCTATTTCGGAATTGACTCCTTATGGAAATTTAATTAGATATACATTGAACCGTATCCCTCTGTCCTTTTGTGCTTCCCATAGCTGTGTTCTCTGTGCTACATTCTTTGTAATTTGTTCAGATCCATTTTATCATCTTTTTGTCAGTTGAATGTTGAATTCTGCTAGTTAAGTTCTCCATTTAATTTTTAATATTGTTCATTACATTTTCTGATATGTAGAAATTCTTTTGGTTCTTTTCCAAAGAATGAGTGATCAGTTTTAATAACCTCTTGCTCTTTATTTTTTAATTCCTGCTTTGATTTATTTAAACATGTCATCTCTTCTTATTGTAAATTCTGAGAAGGCAGCTGCCTATAAACCAGGAGGGAAGTGTTTTCCCAGGAACCAAGAATTGGCCAGAACCTTAATCTTGGACTTCCCAGACTCCAGAACCATGACAAAGTAGATTTTTGTTGTTGAAGCCACCCCATCTATGGTATTTTTGTTTTGTCAGCCTGAGGTGACAACTACAGTGAGCTGATGAAGAAGAAATAAAATACATACAAAGGTTTATAATGAAAGCCGAAAGTTGTGCTTAGTTGCTATGTCCTAAAATTTTTAAATTTTTATGGTCCTTTTGAAGTGGGCATAATCAAACCTGTGTACACTTCTTCCCAAGACCAGAGCAATAACGTATTTGTTCTTCCTGTCCCTTGAACATGGAGTTAATGCTGCGTTTCTATAGAGTCTCTGGTTTGAGGGCTGGCAAATCCAAGCCTTCCATGCCTCATCTCCTGACCTGTTAGCATCACTTGCCTCTGAGGCCCCTGTCGCCACCGCCACCAGCTCCGCAGGGGCTCTGAAGGGCTCTGGGGTGCCCTGTTCTCTCTCTACAATCTGTGGGATCCTTCCCTCTTGCCCTTGAGCTTCCCTGTTGGTGCTGAAGCATGTGATATCAGGGTTTGCGGAGAGCCCAAGCACTTTTACCCGGAAGTGTGGGCAACTTACTGTCCCTGAGAATGAATTTTGGAGCTTTGGGAGATGGGAGCTAGCTGTTAAATTCTTCTCTGTTCCTCTTCCCAAATGGGCTGTCCTGAGAGTCAGTGATTTATCCAGTCTCTTGAAAGATTGTCAAAAATCTGTGCAGTTTGCTTGGTCCCAAGTGGTGACAGGCTCTGTGATCACACATATTATTGTCAATGCTACACTATTTCCCTTTTTCTTGCCTCCTCTTTTCTTGCCTCCAGATTGCATTCTCTAATAAAATAGTCACCTATGAGCTTCAGTCATCTGGTCTGTTTGCTTGAGAATCCGGGCTCAGAAAGATGGTTGTAGAAATGATAAGAATATTTTTAGATGTTTCTAAATTATTTTTCTCAGTTTACCTTCCACAAAAAGCTATTGTCTATTTTAGAGATGAGAGACTTTTAAATTCACAGCTTAAACATCGTATAAAGTTGGAAAGCCATGAAACTCTCATTAAATGTGGACAAATGTTTTTTCCAACCTAGACCTTGAAGCTTAAACATAAACTCCACCTGAGAGTTCTTTGCAATTTAGGGGAAGGAAAGGTAGAAGGAGGTTAAGCCTATTAAGTATATTTTTGCCATTAACAAGTCAAGCATGTCTTTTATCATATATTCCATGGGAATTCAGAGACAGAGGAACTATGTGCCAATCAAAGCAGGGAGAAAAACTGTTCCAATAAATATGACCAAATTCTATCATGAAGTAGCAGCAGAATACCATGGGAGGTTGTTGTTGTCTTCTCGCCTTCTTGGTCATCTGTAAAGCAACAACTGAGGTTTGCAACTGTCTGGGGATTAATGGTGAGAACAAACCTATACACAGTCTTAGAAAGGTCATTTGACCACTGCTGGCTGAAAATACACAACACGGTGAACATTAATGGCTTTATACCGTTATATAGAGGATATAGAAAATAGTCACAAAGACAGGTTTCTGGTAGGAACGTTACTTAGACTGACTCCTGAGCAGGACACTGAGAGGGCAGGGCATTGAAAGAAAACCTTTATTAAGTTTGAAATGGATTTCTTCCAATATTGTTTCTGCGCCTCCATTTCTCTCTTCTGCTCTGCAACTCCCATTATGCATATGTTGGTATGGTTGTTGATGTCCCACAGCTCCTTGAGATCCTGTTCCTTTGTCTTCATTTTTCTTTCTGTTCCTTAAACTGGGCAATCTCAATTGACCTACCTTGAAGTTTGCCAATTCTTTCTTCTGCAAGATTGAATCTGTTGTGATCTCTAGTAAGTTTTTCATTTCAATCATTATACTTTCAATTCTAGAATTTCTTTTTTTTAAATTTTTATTTATTTTTTAAAGTAGGCTTCATACCCAACATGGGGCTTGAACTAACAACCCCCAGATCAAGAGTTGCCTGCTCTACCAACTGGCACCCCTCAATTCTAAAATTTCTATTGGCCCTTAAAAAAAAAAACTGTCTCCTTATTGATATTCTTTATTTGGTGAGGCATTACTGTCATACTTTCCTTTAATTCTTTAGATATGATTTCCGTTAGTTCTTTGAATACATTAACAATTGCTGATTTAAAGTCTTTGCCTAGTAAGTCTAAAATCTGGCTCCAATCAGGGACAGACTCTATTGATAACTTTTTTCCTATGTTCAAGAGTAATTTTCATGTTGGAAAGTGGATATTTGAGATCATATAGTATGGCAAATCTGGAATTCAGATCCTTTCTCCATGATTTGTTATTGTTGTTCTTGATGCTGGGTTTGTTAATTAATTAATTAATTAGGGGAGAATTGCTAGTGACTTTCTGGAACTAATTCTGAAAAGTCTATGTTTCTTGTGGTGGTCAGCCACTGAAGTCTTTTATTGGCTAAGTGGTCAGAAAATGATTGGTCATATATTTTCTTAAATGCCTTGAACCAGTAAGTCTTCAACCCTTTGTCAAGGAACCCTTTATTGAGGAATTCCAGGAATGCTCAGGGAATGTATAATTCTGCCTTTGCCTTTACCTTCCACTTGTACAGGACCTCAAGACCAACCAGAGATGAGAGATTGGATCTTTCTGTGTCTTTTCTCACATGCACACAACCCTGCTTATATATGTGGCCTTCCAAATCCCTGGCAATATATCAGACCTTTTCAAAGACCTATGAACCTCTCCTTGCCAGGCCTTCCTTTTATTTTTCTGTCCATGTTCTTGTTTGTCCCAACTGATGCTGTAAGTAGCTGTGATAGTAAACAATTTCTGTTGGTTGTTTTTCACACATACTCTGGAGGTAGGGCTTTTGAGCTCTGATCAGATTAAATAATGACAAAGCCTTTTGAATGAGGGTTTTCTAAGAAGCTTTGAGATAGATCAAATAGTGATGATGCCCTAGGGATCTTGAGGAACTCCAAATTTGGCTTACCCCCATGCTCCATGGCTTTTCTTTCACAAGGCTACTGAAGAACTAGGAGAAGGGCATGGGGGTAGGTCAAGTACAAAAGCCATAAATCTTGTTATTCTCACTGAGGTGCAATAATTTATTTCTTTTATGGGGGTTGGGGGGGTATAGACACTCTTCAGATTGTTGCAAGTCATTAATTTCTTGAGTTCTGAAAAAGTTGATTTGGATAATTCCCCACCACTCTCCCCCCTTGTTTTCATTGCTTTTATGAAGGAGTGGCTTGATGGAAGTTTTTACTCTACTATCCTCGACATTCAAACTCCCTTTATTAACTCTTATTTTACCTACTCTCTTCCCAATATTTTAATGACCCAGTTTCTATTTGGGAAAAGAAAATACTCCCAATGGTTATTAATCTTGTCTTGAAATTGTTCTGTGCCATTCTAAAACTAGGAAATAAATATATAGTGCTTTAAAATATCTACAAAGTGCAATTATGGACAAATGTCTGTACCAATCAGCATATTCCTTAATTTATTTGCTATCCTCATTCTTTTTCTTCAACCCATTGCTCTTTACATTTTTGTAGTGATAGAATCTTTGGGAAAAATTATGTATAGTGTGGATCCTCACTCCCTAAAATGTATGCACATGTGAGTACAAAAATAGACACTTTTTCTAACTTATTCACAGGCCTGAATCTCTAAGATCTCTCTGGAACACAGATTAAAAAAAAATCCCTGTCTTATTGTTTCTACATTTGGTTATAATTATTGTTTCTATATTTTCTAACATCTTTGCATCTGAATTTATCCTTGCGAGTAAACAACAAAGACGAAATCAGCATTTATTGAGTGCTGATTAAATATATCAGTTACTGGGGTGCCTGGGTGGCTCAGTCAGTTGAGCATCTGCCTTTGGCTCAGGTCATGATCCCAGGAGTCCTGGGATCGAGCCCCACATCAAGCTGAGAGAGTCTGCTTCTCCCTCTCCCTCTGCAGCTCCCCCTGCATACACTCTGTTGCTCTATCTCTTTGTCTCTCTTCCTCTGTCAAATAAATAAATAAAATATTTTCTTAAAAAATAAATATATCAGTTACTAAGTCACATAAAATTATTTGTGTGTAATAGGTGTTTAATAATTATACTTTGAATAAATATTACTTCATCTATTCTTATTTTAGCCTCCTTAACTGTTTCCTCAATTTTTAACAGATACACATTGCCCTCAATAGGGAAGTAGAAGAATTTGATAATATATAACACTCATAGAATAGAGTGGGTAGGAAAAAAGGATGAAAAGGTACTGCTGAATTTGAGAATAATTCAAAATAGACTTTGGGAAACTTTGGAAATCTCTCAATTTCTACCACTCCTTCTCTCTTCCTCTCCAAAATAACCTTTGGTGTGAAACAATATAAAACAACTGATGAAGATTTGTCCTGTGGGCCTCAATTGTGATGGCACTCCTAGCACCCAAATGACTTCCTTCTCTTGTCCCACTATGTATTTCTCATAGGATGATTCACCATCACCATGCTGGTAGTCACAGTCTAAGGCAGCAAAGCCTAGGTTCAACTTCACGCTCCATAATTACATTTGTTTCTATGAAGCCCCTGTGCCCACTTAGCATTTTAGATATGGATCCGATTGTGCTAACTGCTTCTCATAGGTACTGTAATTACTTCTGTTTCAGTTTTTTTCCATGTGTTTTAACTAGATTCCATGCAAAACATCTGGAGACAGTAATTATTGCCTGTCCTATAAATTTACACTCCGATTTGCCCCTGTGACAGTCATCTCATTAACTGATTCAGAACCAACTCTAATTAATCAACTGACAAATATAGATGGTCCACCTGTCTGTACCAGTCTTCATCTGAATCCAGCACAAATAATATCCTTGGCAACACTGCCTGTGAAAATCCTGGGCACTGATAAGACAGTCTATTTTTTTTCCCTCAGGCTAAATTACTGAGAAAAACTGACTATTTTCATATTTTGAAATCAGTATCTAGCTTATCTTCAGGGGTGGGTTCAATTCACAAGCCACGAGGGAGAGTCCTGCGTGTGCTTCTCATGCCCATCCCCCGCATCCAACCGCTGATTCCCGGAGCTAAGTCCTTGCAGTGTATTTCACTTTCAAGTAGTTAGCTGCGCTGTTTTGGCTGCATTCCAATCTGTGTAATTATACTGTCCTCCCTCTCAAAGAAAAATGAAATCCTACCAAATCATAGTGGTTTTAATTAGAGAAGTTATTTGTTACTTCCTCTTTTAAGACAGACAAGGAGCTATCAAATCCTATCTCCATGGCTATACAGCAGTCGTGGTCACACCAAAGAGTCTGGGTTTCCCAGTAGCAAGGAATCTCCTAATTAGTTCTATAATGGACTTTAGAGACTCTTCCATGAAAGGCATTATGGAAAGAGAATGGAGTATTACTGTACGAATGGGTACTGCTATAGACAGAAAAAAGTGAAGTTTTGTCTAGCTTGTTCTCCTTAGGCCCCAAGATTCATGTTAATCAGGTATTTCAATTTTTAAATTGCATCCCAATTGCAATTCTGCTAAGAAGGCAGAAACCATTCTCAGCACACATGATCAAGTGGTTCATTAGGAATATATACTAATGTTAATATATCACATGTATTTGGCACACAGAATTCTTAAAGAATTCTTAAAGAACATTTAGTGAACAGAATGTCTTTAGGGGAGCTCACGATTTAAAGAATTTTGCAAAGTGAAAGGCCTTTTCACTTTGAAAGCTATTTAAATGTATTACAAATTAATAAATGTATTATTTACTCACAATTCAGTCATTAATACTAATAATAGTCTGTTAATAATATTAATCAATAGCACCTGTTATTAGTTGAATTATCAGTATAATTAATAACAACCAATAATTAAATGACTTTATTTATTATATATTAATCTATTATAAAATCACAAGCACACATACATATATTATAATGCCTGAGGATTATTATTTTCCTATCTTCAGTGTTTAAAAAAATGTAAGCTTGTAGGTTTTGATACTTATTTTACATTAAGAGATTCCTTGCTGGTTGTAAAGTATTACAACTTTTACAAAATACCATTTCTTTCTAATTATAAATATAATACTCATTACGTAAAACTTGGAAAATCACTATTGTACCAATTTGAAAAAGCTAATATGAATACGTTAGTGAAGATCTATCCATAATCTGCATCATAATAATCTGCAACATAATAAGCAGCCCATTTATTTTTTTATTTAACAATGCATCATCAACATTTTCCAGGTTGATGGTATCTTGTGCAACATTCTTATTTGTGCTTGCCAAGCATGAGTATGTCACAATTTACAATCTCTGTTTGTTGAAAATGTAGGCTTCTTCAGTTTTTTAATATTCTAAGTAGTGTTTCAATGAACATTCTTCATATGTATCATTGCATTCAGCTTTGACAAAGGCTTTGTGTCATCTTTGATTAATCCCATAAATTAGACTCCTAAATGGAATTACTAGATTAAATGTATATATACATATTTTTTGGCTTTTGATTTTTAATCCCACTTGTTCTTAAGAAGTTTATAGAATTTTTACCTGTATCACTGCCAATAAAGAGAATTATGATTTATTTTCATCTTTTTGTGACTCTGAAAAGCAAAAGAGTGGGGTTTTCTTTTTTTTTCAATTTGTGTCTGACTTTTAAAATCAGGTTTTTAATTTTGATTCCAGTATAGTTAACATACAGTGTTATATTAGTTTCAGGTGTACAATAATAGTGATTCAACAATTCTACACATTACTTAGTACTCATCATTGTAAGTATACTCTTAACCCCCTTCATCTATTTCACCCATTCCCCCACACTCCTTCCCTCTGATAGCCTTTATTTTAAGAGTACCCTCAGTTAAAGGTTTTTTTTTGTTGTTTTTTGTTTTTTTTTTAAAGATTTTATTTATTTATGTGACACACAGAGAGAGATCACAAGTAGGCAGAGAGGCAGGCAGAGAGAGAGGGAGGAAGCAGGCTCCCCACTGAGCAGAGAGCCCGACGCGGGGCTCGATCCCAGGACCCTGAGATCATGACCCGAGCCGAAGGCAGAGGCTCAACCCACTGAGCCACCCAGGCGCCCCCAGTTAAAGTTTTTTTAACAAGAACATTTTTTATTTAAAGTAAACTTAAGAATACATGATTCTAAAAGATACATATAAAATAGTTCATCCAAGAAAAATAGAATACACATTTTCTTATAAAGAACTCATGAGTTTCTTTATAAATTTCTATAATATTCCCTAATGTTTTTTCATTTGTACTTTCCATTTTGGAATCACTTATTAATTCCTTTGCCTATTTTTCTATTGAAGTATTCCTTTTTTGTAATTGATTTGCAAAAATGCTTATGTATTAAAAGTATCAAGGATATAAAAAAAATGAAGACTTCTGTCATTCATGTATAGCATAGCTTTTGTATTTATTTATAATGAAATCAGAAAAGCAGTAAGTTAAAAAAAATATGCCTTTAGAATTATGCTTTGAGAAGTCCCCTACATGTTATAATTAAATTCATATTCAATATTATTTTTAAAAATTATTTAACAGCTTTAATTTGCATGTAAGGTTTCAACTACTTCAGGATTTATTTTGGTATTACAGATTTTTTTCACTGAATTTGTTATGACAGACCTGAAGTTGCTGTTCATAGAGCTGTTTGTTACTTACTACTTTTTTTTAATCACTGATGGGTTCAAACATAAAGGAAGCTGGGACTTTAGGGATGCGGGGCAGCCATGTGAGAAACATTCCAATTTTTCTTTAAAATATTTTAAATGCTTATACTAGTTTTTGTGAAGATCTCAGTTTATACAAAGGCTCTGTCCACAAAATTTTTTGAAGAACTTCTGTTAAAATATGCCACATAATTGAAATAACATACATACTTATGTTAATCTTTGAAGAGGAAATAAACTTAATTTTTTTATTGTTGATTTGCAGGCCTCAGTTTTTACTTGTTAGAATTTCCCAAATTCTGGGACGCCTGGGTGGCTCAGTTGGTTAAGCAGCTGCCTTCGGCTCAGGTCATGATCCCAGCGTCCTGGGATCGAGTCCCACATCGGGCTCCTTGCTTGGCAGGGAGCCTGCTTCTCCCTCTGCCTCTGCCTGCCACTCTGTCTGCCTCTGCTTGCTTGCTCTCTCTCTCTGTCAAATAAATAAATAAAAAATCTTTAAAAAAAAAAAAAAAGAATTTCCCAAATTCTGTGGAGTTATTCTGGGCAATATTATCAATACATAACAAAGGAAACATTAGAGCTTGAAAGTCACCTTTCATTGAATAAATAGCTTTGGAGTATCCAGTAAGCTAATGAAGAAAGAGACATGAGCTAATGCAATGCAAATCTTATAGTCTATGTTAGGTTTCAGATTAATAATGCAGTAATTCCAATGGAATATTTAACTAACCCATCATGTTTTTCCAATTTAGGAAGTCTTTCAAAGGAGATAAAATTGGATGAATTGTTTAAATAAGCCACAAGAATGTACTGAGATTTCACATTTCTTGTGGCAGGTTTACACTAAGCTTTGAACCTTTGAGTGTTGGTATATCTACACAAGCAGGTAAATGGGAAAATCAGAATTGAAGTTGAAAACTTTAAGGTCAAAGAGAAAAAAATGACTACTCTCTTCCTTTCACACCTTTTCAGTTTTGAGATGTTTTTAATTATAGGGTGGGTCTCCTTAATACACAAATCTTCCTTCTCATTGCAGATTACATGTTCACTGAACCCTTCCAATGAGGGATTTCTCCTCTTAATTTTCGTTTTATAAAACCATTTTGACTGAAAACCCAACTAAAACTTCTTTCCAGACGTACAGCAGTCCCCTTCACACCCATGGAGTGGTTAGAGAATTAATGAAGCAGTACATTGGCAAACTAAGCTTCATCTATCTGACAGGCTTCTTTAATGAGACAGAATTTGCCTCCTCAGTGCTTCTCCTCCCCAGGATTTCATGGTCCCCAAGAGGGTTTCATAGAGGAGAAGATGAGGTTGTTATCTCTGTCCTCTTCCTTCCCACCCCTCCAAGCCCCACAGCAGATTTACTTTATTTTCAACAAAGGGATAACCCTTTTTGTCATCTCAGAAATATAAGTCTACTTAACTACTTGTAAGAATTAAAGGTGTAGGATAAGCAAGAATTATAGGACTTACAATATCCTCAGTGATTAATCTTGGGAGACACATGTTCAGAGAAGCAAATATGATGGAGAAATTTACCTATAGGCTAAATCCAGGCTCATTAATAAAATTCATATTCATCTATGCTTCCTGACATTTATTCCTTCATTTCTGACAACATATTCACTCAACAGTATATATATATATATATATATATATATATATATATATATATATTTTTTTTTTTTTATTTCTACTCTGGGCTTTTGTACTGTTCTAGGCGTTGATGATGTAGCAGCAATTTTTAAAGCGGACAAAAATGTCTGCTTACATTGTGGAAATAGACAATCAACATATTAAATGTTGAAACACAGCAAAAGTGCTAAGGAGGAAAGTAAAACAAGGAAGGAATGGGGTAGAAAGTGATGGGGAGATGTTAAACTAAACCCTTATATAAAGTGGGCAGGTGAGGCTCACTGAGAAAATTTGAATTTGAATAAACAGCCAAATATGGCTTAGGGATCCACTCTGGGCTGAGAGGAGGTGCAAAGGGACATTCAAGGTAGAGGGAAGAGCTGGTGTAAAGCTCTGAGTGGGGGCATACTTGGCACGTTGGTGGAACAGCAAAAGACCATGAGTGCAACAGAGTCAGGTGTAGAGAAGGGCATTTATATCAGAAAGGTAAGAGGTGTCCATAAAAGGGCTCATGAAAGGTGTCATGAAAGGCCTCATACATAGCTAATTATAAGCACTTTGCCTCTAATATGTTTTACTGAGACGTGTTCAGATGATAGTTCCATTTGTTGATCGACTAAGGAGTAAAGCAAGCAGCCTTTATTGGCTCCTCCATCACCCTTGGACCCAGAAAGGGAGGAAGGACAGGCAGTGTTGCCTAGGGCAGAGTAGAGTTATGGCACTCTCCACTGCTGGCTTGGCTCAGAGCGTGTAGTTATAACCAGAGCAGTCCACCAAGCAAATATACGTTCTGTGCGCTTCATTGCATTCGAGGTGGGGTTGGGTACTGTGGGGGTTTGAGAGCATGGAAGGTGTCAAGGAAGATTCAAAACGTTTTACCTGACCAACTAAGAGGATGGAATTGCCACTAACTGAGATGGAGAAGAATGCAAGTGAGCAGGTTAGACATCCAAGTGAAGATACTAAGCACACAGTTTTATACATGAGTCTGGAGTTCTGGGGGAGACCTAGACTGGAGTTATTAACCTAGGGGTCTTCATTTTATGGACAGGACTGAAAACCATAAGGCACAGTCACTGTTAACTGAGGCCTGTTTCTTATGATTGGCAGTTGGACTGATAGTACCTCAATTACAAAGCTGTGGAATGGTTTATGGGAAAATCAGTCACAACTGCTTGACTACCTTCCCCCAATAACCTGTAAAATCCCTGATAGGGCTTCAAAAGATAAAAGATATTACCCTCAACGTGGCTCAAATTGCCTTATTTACTGTTCTCAAGACTGTGTTTTGCTGCATCGAAAATGTCATATAAATGGATGTATTGTGACAGATCGTGACTAGATCTATTACAG
The DNA here is from genome assembly GCA_003697995.1 of Taxidea taxus jeffersonii. NCBI lineage: Eukaryota > Metazoa > Chordata > Mammalia > Carnivora > Mustelidae > Taxidea > Taxidea taxus. The sequence continues at coordinate 61,345 of ML099745.1, forward strand.
TGATCATTTCACAGTGTATACAAATTTTGAATCATTATGTTGCACATCTAAAACTAATGTAATGTTGTATGGCAATTATACCTCAATAAAAGTAATAAAATTTGGTCACAGTATAGTGGAATATCCCTCCTTCTTCTTTCTATCCATCAGATACCTACAATTTGTTTTTCTTTTTAGAAAAGAAAAATTATCATCTTCCTAATCAGCTTATTGGTCACTTATTAGTTATTTATAGAACCAACACAGAAAAACAGATACAACACACACACATATATTCCAACAGGTAAAAAAGGAAACATATCAGTCAACTAACTTAAGAACTTTTCTCTAAATACTTTTTTAAGGATATTTATTTGTTTATTTGACACAGAGAGAAAGATCACAAGTAGACAGAGAGGCAGGCAGAAAGAAGGGGAAACAGGCTCCCTGCTGAGCAGAGAGCCCAATGTGGGGCTTGATCCCAGGACCCTGAGACCATAACCTAAACAGAGGCAGAGGCTTAACCCCCGAGCCACCCAGACACCCTTCTCTAAGTATTAACATGGATTAGATGCTATCTCAATTATGTTACACATGTATTTTTAACAGGAAGATCTTTACATACAGCTTTTATCTAACTAAAATCTTCACTTAAACCCTTATAGATATTAAGTATTTTTTACATATTAAGAAAAATGGGACATTTTTCTGAGTTATAACTATGCTTTTCAAAAGTCTTTCAAAATTCTTAGGGCAAAAGTATCAATATGTTGTCAGAGATGAAATTTTATGAATCAAAATCTTAACTCAGAGACTAACAGTTATTTACTTGTGAAATGCCATTCTGTAATCTCAGAAAAACATCAGTGACAAACTTCTCAGTAAATATCAGGCTAAAAACTAGCAGTCCCAAGTATTTCTTCACTCTTGTCAGAATTTATCTTCAGGGATGCCACACGAAAAATATCACAAGAAGAACAAAACAGAACATTACAAAGCAAAACAATATGCATATGTTTTGTGCGACATTTGTCACCTAATAATTGTGACACTGAGTGTGCACCTGATATGCTCATTATGCTGTTGGACCTTGTTGCACCTGGCCGGCTTGGGTACTGCTGTGTTACTAACGTCATTTTGCTAATGTACTAAAGTGTAGTGTTACACACTCTATCAAGCAGCAGTGAGTTAGTTGAAGACAGGAGCTATGTTTATAAGCAACTCTTGTCCCCGCATCTGATGGGTGAGGATGCAGGATTTACACTATCCTTAACATACTGAAATATTGCCATTTATACAGTAACAGGCGCGGCCCTTCATAGCCCTTTGGTGGCATGGCTAGGTACACAGTGATCCATCACCCAGTTCTGGTTCTGCCTTTCTTATACTGACGACATGTATTTGTAAGCAGGCTAGGGGGCACATGGGTGGCTCAGTCGGTTAGTGTCTGCTTTGGGCTCAGGTCATGATCCCAAAATCCTGGGACCGAGCACCGAGTCAGACTCCCTGCTCAGCAGGCAGCCTTCTTCTCTCTCTCCCTCTGCTCCCCCTCCACTTATGCGCAATCTCTCTCAAATACATAAATAAAATCTTTTTTTAAAAAAAGCAAGCTAATTAGGCTGAAGAGGATGTTTTTTGTTGATGAAATGGAGAAAAAGGAACTATCCCATTTTATTAATTTTTGATAGAATATTTCAGATAAATAATAAATAAAAAACTGTTTTATACAATCAAAGAATACTCCACAGTAAAGTTTCTATAGCCATGAAAAAATCCAGAATACAGAGGCTGGATCTAAATGGGACAAGTATTTCAACATCCTTTGTGTTGTGGGTTTAAATAACATTAATTTACTGGCAGTCTTACATAGCCCACAATAAAAAAAGTCACAAAAACTAATACACTTTACTAATTTCATTTTCCTCCACTGTGAACTCCAGTTCAGGTTACTATCTTTAAATTTCTTTGGAGAAACAGCCTAATGGTCCACTGTGCAACTTATCAACTGTGTGACCTTACCTCCCGGTTTCTCAACTTCTTCCTCTATAAAATGAGGATAATGATAAAGGTCAAATTTGGGAGTTTAAAAAATGTTTTTTGAGTTAGAGTAAATAAACCACAAGAAATAGTAGGGAAGATGTGAGAAGGGACAGGAAGTCCAATTATTGCAAGCAGCACAGGGATCAAGGACAAGTAGAGATAGGAAAGGCAACAAATGTCTAATTCCCCTTAAATCTTACTCTGAGGACCCTGTTACTTTTCCTGCCTTTCTCTTGACTTTGTCTCAAGCTCAGACTCTGTGCTGAAATCTTCCCATTCCCTTTACTGAAAGGACAAAATCAGCAGTCACTGCATGACACACCCAATGGTCAAAATTTTGGCATTTGCCATTTTCCATAGAGAGGGCTTTTCACTCTGGGCAGCAGCTACTTCAACAGCTTGAGAAGTGAAGAGTACAGTTAGGAATCTGGTGGAACTTGGACCCAGAGAATGAGCATCAAGTGAATCTCAACCATCTAAGGGTTTGAAGCTATTTGGGGCAGTGTCTTGCTTAATACATTTTCCTTAAACAGTCTTCTTCTTTAATGTAAATGTATTATTTAGATAAAATACAACTTCCATCTGCTCCCATTTACTTAAGGTAAAGTCTGACTTTTTTTTTTTTTTTTTTAGAAAATCGGTTATTTTCAAGTCAGATTATCTCATCATGCAAAGGGAAAACCATGTGGCAAGGAGCAGAATTTTCAATTCCCAAGGCTCTGATACATTTCAAACAGTAGCAAACAGTAGCAATGTTTTCTATACTTTTTTTTTTGATACCTAAATTAAATGATCATGTAAATCGGCCAGATTTGAAGGGCCAGGTGCATAGAGGGAGGGTAAGGGACAAGGGCATCCAGAGTCTAGGGTTCCTTAAGACCACCACTGGTGATAAGGGGATAAGACATGTGGCCAGTGTAGAAAAAGCAATGGAGTTAAAATTAGGTTCAGAATTCTTTGCAAAGACAGAGGCAAATGGTCAAAGCTGGGGAAGTGATGTGGAGCACAGACAAAGTTTAATTTTAGAAAGGAAAAGATGGGACGCCTGGGTGGCTCAGTTGGTTAAGCAGCTGCCTTCGGCTCAGGTCATGATCCCAGCGTCCTGGGATCAAGTCCCACATCGGGCTCCTTGCTCGGCAGGGAGCCTGCTTCTCCCTCTGCCTCTGCCTGCCACTCTGTCTGCCTGTGCTCGCTCTCTCTCTCTTTCTCTCTCTAACAAATAAACAAATTAAAAAAAAAAAAAAAGAAAGGAAAAGAAGTCAAGTCCAGAAAAGGATAAATGTAATGGACAGGTCAAACATAAAAGTCAAGAGATTTGGTAATCAACACATTGACAATGTTACTATCTCTAGATCCCAGGCCAGGCATCTCTAACTGCAATGGATTGGTATTCGAATAGTGAAATGTGGTATATCAGTCTCTTCAAAGAGATGTTCATATTGTTCAATTAACGGGACCAGTGACTCCAGAATTCCAGTGTAAGGTTCAGCAATATTACCTATACCACCATTGCAGAACAAAATTATCCAATGTTTTCTTGTTCTGCCGAACACATACACTTCAAAAATTCACAGCAAGTTTTGGTGCAGGTATGCAGTATGGTTGTTAAGACTTAATGAGTCCTGCAAATCATCGCACTCCTTCCCTGTCAAACGAGGATAACTCCCTTGTAAATTTAATTATTGTCAAGAACCTGGATTGCTGGGCTGGCATGTTGGAATGTGCTCTTCTCCATTTAACATGACCCCCCCTGGGTCAGCACTGCCTTGACCTGTCAGGATGGAGTAACAGGAAACTACAATTACTATTCAATTACAATGAAATAGACAGAAAGTTGATAAATGAGGTTTTGGACTAAAGCATTTAGGAACCGACAGAAATCAATTAATGGTAAATATTTCCAAAAAGTTCACCTGACACTCTTCTGAGAGTCTTTACTGTAGTGATTTATTTGTAGCGAAAGAAGCCAAGAAAACACTTTTTCCCACCTGGGAAATGCACCAATTCTGTAATAATGAATATTCACATAGATTCTAATATCCTTGCTCTTTTACATATGCTTAGAGGTTTATTTTATCTGCTGGCACACGCATCATGGTGCACTCTCTATGTTCCGGAGGGAAGCCTCAAATATGCATCGTGTGTCAGATTCCCAGATCTTTTTGTGATTTTTTATGTAGATTTCATTTTTCCTTCTGTATTGGTCAATTGTCAGCATTTTCCAGAATTATGAAAGTAAAGTAGACTTAAAAAGTGTGGCGTGAGTTAAAGGGATAGTGTAATCTCATTTTTTCTGCACCTGGTTTCACTGATTTATGTGCAGTGTATATGCTAATATCTTCATATACATAATATATTGGTGCCACCAAGTGTCTACAAGTTTATGAATTCTGTCAGAAGGGGAACTCTTCAAGTTTTAGTAAAACTACCAAAATGGACATTATGTCAGTGCAAATCTCTCAGTCTCCATGTGAAGAAACTTTAAATAGCCAGATTTGTTTTTTTGGTTTTTGGCAATAAGCCTTAAGTTCATCGCAATTACTCTTTGTCTGTCAGCCTAAGTTAGGTCTTAAATTATGAATCCTTTTACTTACTTGCATGAGTCACATTAATTTTTTTGTTAATCTGTTCAAACCACTAATTCATATTTAGCTTCTTGTCAGATAAAGCTTCTAAATTACTGTGTTTTCGAATCCACTCAGCTCTTCCTTTGCTATTAAGCCATATCTTCCCCACTCTGGGTTTGCTCGCTTGGATTCTTGGACCCAAGTAGAAGATCTTGCACTTATCCTTAATAACTTTCATCTTATTTTCAGCCTATAGCTCCAGCCTATTAAAATCTTTTGGAATTCAGATTCTGTCACCCAACATACTCATTATCTTTTAAATCTAGGCAAGTTGAAGGAGGTGTGTTTAATTTGTAGCCTGACCAGAGTTGCACAGCTGTTCTTTAAAAAATAGAGCATGATTAAACACCATGTGGAGGAGAGGTAATTACTTTCTTTTGTCCCTGGAGAAGATAGTTTCAAAGTCTTGCAAAACCAAGATATTGAGGAAGCTCAAGGAATTAATCTTCTAAATATTTACTTTCATTCCATATTCCTTTCAAACTTCATGCCATACAGAAACTAAACTCTGGTTTATTTTGTTAAGAGAATGCCAGTTTTCCTCCCAGACATACTCAAGGTCAGCAGAGAAATTAAATTTCCACCATCTTGAATTTATAGCTGTTCCTTCTTGTAAATTTCATTCCAATCCCAGATTGCAAAATGTTCCAAGATTAGTTTAAATAATAACAGGTGAAAAGCTCAAGTAATAATAAAAACATAAAAATAATGTTTTAAAATATTTTAATTGAGAATTTTTTTGGTAAATAAGTTTAGCTTTTCTGAGTTGGAATTAGAAAGTTATGTATGTATTAGACCATAATAATGAGAATACTTAACCTGGATTTACATTTTTTAAAAGTTTTCATGTAATTTGTTAACATCCATTGAACATGCATGTCATAATTTCATTTTTTTGGAACTACAATTTATATTATAGTTAAAGCCACATCTGATTAAGAGGTCACTCCTTTTGGTGCCTTGGTTACTAGACCTCACTGGTAGTTCCCAATTCATTTTCTAGTGATGTCTTAAACCTTTATCAACTATATCATAGAGGAAAGGGCATATGATAATAAGATACAGTAAAATGAGGAAATACTTTGTAAATATCAGCTATTTCCGACTTGCTGTTTTCTCTCTAAAAGCCTGATATATTCAGAGTAAATCTCACATAAAATATTTAGATAAGATATGTTTAGAAACATTTAAGAAAAGCTGCACTTTTAGTACTGGAATCGCTTTGCATTTATACAATAAAATAAAAGTAAATATGACACTACTGTACAAAGCTTGACCTTCCGCTCTGATGCCTGACTGAGAACAATGCTTCTGGACTCAAAGCCCAGTTCCTTATATATTGCCCAACCAGGGTTTATGCTTCATTTTGCATTGTTTTCGCTCAATAGCCACTGGTATCTTTCACCGTTCCCGGTGCATCTGCAGTCCTCAGTGACTTTCAGCGTTGCTCAGAAGCTTGGAAAATGGGATGCCATGGGAATGCATGTTCTAGTAAGAGCAATAACATGGAATCACCCCCATAAACAGGTTCCACAGGATAGTTTGTGCTTATAAGTTATGCTGTTCCAAAGGAGCTTGGTATGCGAATAGGGATAATAAAGGGAATATTATTCTCCACATAGAAGTTTGATTTAAGGTTGAACATTAAGGGCTATATCATATATTACAACATAGCATGGCATCCACATCCTGATAAACCTCTAGAATTTTGTTTTTTCTACCTTTGCCAAACCTCCACACAACTAACTTCATTTTTTTTAATTCATTCACTCACTTGATCATTTGTGCTCTTCAGTAAAACCAGATGCACTGCTGACACTGGATCTGTTTATTTAACACACCAGAATAACTTTTTTTCCTATGGCAAATTCAAGGGTCATTATACACACACACACACACACACACACACACATACACATCTGAAAATAGGACAAACTGTTTAAATCCTGGGTGCCAATAGCATGTTGATTTTTTTTTAATTATTCCTACAGACTACCTTGAGACAGCAGATACAACAGAAAATTCTGTAATTTTTCTTTGGCATGAATATTCATTATGATTCTATATTATTTTTGTCCTTTGACAATGGATACAAAGTATATTATTATATGCTTAGAAATGTATCTTCTCTGCTATAACTTGAGATCTATCATTAACTATCTATCTATCATTCTGTATTCTTATTTTTCTGAGTAGCTACTATTTGTCAGACAGAATTGATTCTGGGGGCAGAGAAGACAACAGTGAACCACACTGGTAAGTTCTTCCCCTGCTGAAACTCATATTTTGATGTAAATACATAAGTCAATAAAAATATTTCCAGCTTGTGATACATTTTTCAAAGAATGTAAAGCATGATGCTGTTGATTCCAGAAAAGTGAAATAGTGGGAGAGCCCTCTTTCGGTAGTGTGGTCAGAAACAGCCTCCCCGATTTTTAAATGGAGTCTGGAAAGATAAAGACAAATGAGCTAATCCCCTCAAGAGCTGAAGACACTTGAGGCACAGGAAACAGGAAGAACAAAGGCTCTAGAATTGGGGAATCCTGGGAACTATTTAAGGTCAGTGTGGTTAAAGCAAAGCTGGGGGGAGAAGATGAGGCCAGGAAATGAAAAGACAAACTCTTTGAGCCAAAAAGAGTCCTGTTATGATGCTGGACTCAGGATCAACATAAAAAATCAACTCTGTTTCAACAAGTCAACAAAAACGAATTAGAAAAACGTGATCAACAATAAAAAAAACATTTTAATACCTGAGAATAAATCGAACAAAGGCACCGAAAATTAGCAAAACAATCATGAAGGACCTGAAAGAATCCTTGAACCAATGGAAAAAATACATCTATGTTCATCCATGGGTAAGAATCGGTATTATAGTAAGTGTTAATTACCACCTCCTCAATCTATTAAAAGACAATATGCCTCTCCTGAATATACTAGGGGCAATATTCTCTTTCTTTCAGAAATAGCAGTTTGGATCTTCTGGAAAGTACATGATGTTCTTGCACCTTGCTTATGGCAAACTTGCTTTGGAGGACAGCCCATTTTCTGCTGAGGTTTTAGATTACAGAACTTGAGCAAATTCCGGAGACACCTAAAAATCAGTGTGCAAGTACATGCAATGTATTTGATCATTTTGATCTCATTCCCTAGACTGTATCAGGAGGGAATAAACAAAAATGGTCCAAAAATAGCACGGGTCTTTGAGAAAATTCATGTAAACTGAGCGTAAAATCCCAAGCAGATGTAACAAAAACCGAAAAGAAGTTCTGGCAGTGACAAACTTTCCACATTGGCCTGGGATTTGTACCTCCACTGACAACTTCTGTTCACATTTTATCAGCAACATCAGGGACATGAGCTAACCAGCAAAAGATACAGACAATGAAGTGAGGCAGAAAGCATATTAGATCGACAGATGGGAAACCTGGATTTTTGTCCTGCCTTTGCTTTGGCTACTGTGAGAACTTGGATCATTCATTTAGTATGGAGTTTATTTCATTGATGCAACTTGGAAACCGGATCAGAGATTCCCTAAGACCTCCAGCCTAACTGAGCAGAGTTGACTGCCTGCAGCGGGAAGAAAGCCAGATCATGGTTTCTGGCCTCGTCTGAAATGTGTGGAGACCTTGGGGAGGAAGCAGGAAAAAGGTTGGCGTTGGACAGTTGTCTTCACCAACATCAGGTAAGTTGAACTCAAGAATGGATAGATTGTCTTAACTAAACAAGGTCTGTGACTGTTCCATTTTCCCATAAACAGAGTCGATCTACAATGAACATCTGCTGGTTTGAAAATATTTTCTTAATGCTCATTTTTATTTCGTTGAAGCCATTCGGCACATTGAAATGAATCAGCCCAGGAACCACACATGCGATGCAGAGGGGCAAAGGCAGGATGAGGGGAAGAACCCCCTTGAGCAGAGTCTGAAACCATCACCCGCCATCAGTTGTTGACAGTAGCAGTCAGAATAGGTTGGCACGCAGTAATTAGAGATGGAGAGGCACAATTTCAACGAACATGTTCTATTATTAGTGTATTTCAATAGCAGAGCTCCAAGAGAACAAAGGCAATAGCTTATCTGCTTATAGTGAATTACTTGCGACAGCAGAACCTGTTTATACCCTGCCCTAGGCCAATGTTCACACCACATGCGCTGCACAAAACTGTTGTCACCAAGGTGACAGCCGCCCCCACACTGCCTGAGGGGGGGGATAAACAGGGGAATGGAGACAACAAGAAAGCTGGAAAACAGCACTTATCTGCAGCCTTGACCATGACTCCAAAGCCACATCCCTTGTCTGCCTAACACTGTACAGAAAAAGAGGAAAGGTATCTAAAAGAAAAGGATGATTTAGAAAATCATCACAGGAAAGAAATTTTTAAAAATAACAGTTTGAACAACTACTGCACTTAAGATTTAAACATGAATTAGCCCATCTCATCCTTGTAGAAGAGCGAACTGATTTTCAGAGACATTTTAAGTATTCGCTCAGAGTTACAAAGAAGATAAAATGTGTTGTTTGATGTAAAGCCTAGTGAACATTCTGTTGTACTACTCAGCTGGGAAAGGTAGACAAGTAGAACAATGCCCCAAAGAACAAAGTGGACTTCACTTCTAGTCAGTACTATCTTGCAGGCATAAACATTCAGAGGGGAATGAACTCCAGGGCCCAGGTATATGGATCTTTCCATGGATGGGCATTGCTCTATGCCCTCGGACACAAAAATCATCAAATTGAAACTATTTTTTTATTCATTATTAATAGAGCACTCAGGATAAGCATTTAAATTGGGACTGACTTCTTTTCATGGAATGGAGAGGAAAATTGGGAAAAAAATAATTTACTTCTTAAAGGTATCTTTAGAAACTTTACATATATGGCACACTTCTTTCTCCAAGACAAAGTCCCATGCGTGAAATACTATTTGGCAAAAAGTTGGTTATTGTGTGCCATGATATCTCTGTATATGTTACACGGATTTTATTTACATTTCCTTGGGGTGATTAGAATTCTGAATTTTTGTTTTATTTTGGCGGCCATTAGCATCTATAAAATTTTGACGCCAGAAAAACAAAAGGTTACTTATTAATTCAATGAGTCTCTGAGCAACGTTTTCGCCTATAACAGCATCAGGCAAGGCTCCAGTCACAACTTACGCCTGTCATTTTCTGTAATTAAAAGTACACAGTCATATTTATGCATTCTGCCTCCTAGCAGCTGCAGTTAGATTAACCGTGAACAAAGAAAACATTTTGACACAGTTAATTATATTGCCACTCTCCTTTGCTAGCAAATACCAGTTACCTTCTCAAATGAATGATAGCAATTTTGTTATTTTTCTTTTATATAATAATATGAATAGCCACAGAAAACTTCGGTTTATACTTACAAGGAGTTTTAATCCTAACACTTAAGTCTAACACCCATTAAACTATCTGGTAACTTTTTTTTTTTTTTTTTTGACAGAGAGAGACAGCCAGAGAGGGAACACAAGCAGGGGGAGTGGGAAAGAGAGAAGCAGGCTTCCTGCTGAGCAGGGAGCCCAATGTGGGGCTCGATCCCAGGACCCTGGGATCATGACCAGAGCCAAAGGCAGGTACCTAACAACTGAGCCAACCAGGTGCCCTATCCGGTAACTTTCAATGAGGATATATGATTATCATATTAAATAGATCTGACTCAAATGTTCTTTTGTGGGGCAAGATTGCAAACTTTTTTTTTTTTTTTTAACATCAGATGAGGAGAAAGATGAGAAGAGGATTCGGTTTCACCTTTGCAAAACGTTGGAGATCAGAAATAGATTTCTAGGGGTGCCTGGGTGGTTCAGTGTAAGGTTAAGCCTCTGCCTTCAGCCCAGGTCATGATCCCAGGGTCCTGGGATCGAGCCCCGCATCAGGCTCTCTGCTCAGCGGGGAGTCTCCTTCCCCCTCTCTCTCTGCTTGCTTCTCTGCCTACTTGTGATATCTCTGTCAAGTAAATAAATAAACTCTTTAAAAAATTTTTTTTCTACACCCTTCATCCTGTACATAAGAACTATTCTGTTTCTCAGGAAGCTTCACTAGGCAATACACGTCCTTACTGGTGGTGTGTTCTTAACAGTGGGAACTAAAATTCCCAGGCAAGAAATGGGCTATTCCAGGGCAGAGAAAGGGGGTTTGCTGATGAGTCATCGGCCGAAGATGGCGAAGTGAAGATGGATATCAGTGGGAGAGGGAGAGCAGAGTTACCGTTGATTCCATGAAACCCAAACCGACCTGTGAGCAAGGATGAGAAAGATCATTTCTGGTCATTACCCTAAGCCCTTTGTAGGAAAAGAGTGCTGGAAGTGAAGTAGTGAGACTGGGGAAACCAACCAGCAAGAGGCCCATTTCCTGTGGCAGCACTGGAAGGAGGCAGAGGGAAATGTCACCCAACATGAGTCGCAGTTCCTTTGATTTCTACATTCATTGTAATCTGTGTGCTTCTCTCTTCCTTTCTCTTCCCCTTCATCCTCCCTTTCCTACATTCCTTTTCTGCTAAGAATTTCAAAAACAATACAATTGAGTGGATCAGTATAGACTCGGGGGAAATGTATTGAGGAAAAATATGCAGAACAGTGGGATGACTGCGCCTTGTAACTACATGCATAGAGGATTTTCGTCTTTTGAGATCCTTTTATATAAAGTTCCATGAAAATACACAGCAATGTAACTGAAATTTACCTAGTGGATGTGAGAATGGGCTTTGGAGTCAATCCCACTTGCCTGGTTGTTTTGCACATCTGAGGATTGTTTTTCTCCTCTGCAAAAATAGGGGTCACTTTACTTGTCTCATGCTGCTGTGAATATTCAGTAAGACAATGTATATAAGGTGCTTACTATGGCATAAAACAAGCCCTCTTCAAATGGTCTCTCCTATTATTACTCAGTAATAAACAAATGCATACTTTCAAATGGAAGAGAAACAATGCATAAATATGATTTAATTACAACAAATGGCACGTGTAAGTTGTGGCTAACCAGAGCCTGGCCTGATAGTTACCCCTACAGTTCAATAAATACTTACAATTCCCTTAGATGAGTGAAACTACTTAAACTTCAACATATTTTAGCTTTATGCTGGTTGTCTGTGGTGAGAAACTTCCGTGGCTGATGGCTATTGTAACCTGCATTTGAATGGGAGTATTAAGGTGAATGTCTGGAAACTTAGTTATTATATGTGAGAAAACACACATTGATAGTGATGCCAAGAATTAGACCATGCTGAAAGCAACAATTTTTTCAAAAATCAAATTCCTCAGGAAGTAGATCGTAGACATTTATTCCTGACACATATTTCTGGATGACTGATGGCAATCTAGTGCACAGAGAGATGATTAAGGTTCTGCACAGACTCACTGGGGTGTTAAATGAAGGTAACTAAATCTGTTTGTGTAAGCTCTTTCTCCAGTTCATGTATATCCAGGCTGAGTCTCATTTCCTCTGTCTTTGGGATGATGGGAGCAGCTCAACTTCACAATGGCAGAAGACGCCTGATCTCTTCTGGGCTTTCCCACTTCTGAAAATTCCATCCTCGATGCCTCCGTCCTTGGTGTTCGCTCCTCTGCGAATAGTGGCTTCTATAGCTACTACAAACCACGAACTGTTCCTTTCTTTAAAAAATGCACTCAAACAGTTTGGGGAGAAAGGATTCAGCGATGGTAGCTGGTCAAGTGGAATGAGCCCTGTAACCCGCTCTCGCTGTTGCCAGATCCATCACTGGGGCTCCATGCTGGGCTCAGCCTCTGTCAGGTGCTGCACTGGGCAAGAGCCAAGACAGTGAAATGCTTCCTCAAAGGGCATCCACAAGGCTTCCTCTTTCCCTATAGAGAAGAGACGTGGAGATGCTGCGCTTTACATTCATTTTTAGTGTGCAGAGTAGCCACAGTAATTTGCAAAGGACATATTTCCCTTGTGGTTATTTAGGAAAGTTTCTGTATGTGTAGAGCTGATGTTATGAATGTGTGAATGGGATGGAAAAAGTACACTTCAGGGGAGATAATCTCTAACGTGAATAGTTTTTTTTTTTTTTTATTTATTCTTCATAGGCTACAAATTATGGAGACTGGACTCAATCCAGTTTAAGAATAAAAGGGATTTATTTTCTTTTGTATTGGGGAAATTCAGTCAGACATGACTGGATCCAGGTGTTTAAATGATATAATCAAAAATATGTTTTTCTTTAATATATTGGCTTTCCTCTTTGTTGGTTGTACCATATGTCAATTTTCTCTAAGTGGTAGAAAACTGTCCCCAAAGAGCTAAAAGTTTCATATCCTTTCAATTCCTGATCTCGGGAGTCTCCGTTTCCCCATGCTCCTTTCATCTTTGAAATAGCTTACACTGATTATCTTTCTTTGGTTCCTATGCCTACCTCTGGACCAGTGTTTCTGTCCAAGGGAATTGGATACCCCGATTCCCTTGTCTGACATGCAACCATATGGGGGTGGGGTGAGGAGGAGTCTTGCTACTCCCCACCAGAATCACTTGGACTAGAAAAGCAACCCTTTCTATAAGAAAGAAGGTAAGGGACATATTAGTGACAGACTTCAAATATTTCTTGGAACAGGTGATTTGTAAATTAAATTTTGGACTTGGAAATTTTCTGGGTTCGAAAGTTGTTTCAAGACATATTTTGTCTTTATTTCCAGGGTGACTGGCAAGCTTAACTGTTCGTCTGTACCCTGGGGACTATAGCACTTCCACAGAAAGATTTTGTCAGGTTTTTGATCCAAAACCAGGAAGGTCTCCGTCCCTCCAAGTCCCTCCTACAGTGAGGGGACCCATGAGGCAAGTAGTGTCTCTGGTCTCCATTTTGTATTTCAAGGCTAAGGAAATGAGGAAGCACGAAAAAAGAAATCAGGAACTCTCCTCAGAGAGCTCATGTGCTAAGAGATCCAGCTCTGAAGTTGTCATAGTGAGCACAAGAATGCCAAGCCTCGCAGCTCCCTAGGCCAAGTTCTCTTCCAGCCGCATGTCTGTAGCTTCCACGGGTATCAATGGGAGTTGTGTGTGTGTGTGTGAACTGAGCACAGAAGCTGGCTGTGTATAAATAGCTCAGCAATGGTGAAAATCTCTTCTTGTGTGTCTGGTACAACAGAGGTAGTCTTTTGCAGTTAGTGCCTGCTTCCCCCTCTAATAAAGTAACCCGGCAGTTTCAAGAAATTCCATACCAGAATATTTGACGGTAATTATTTCATTGAAAAGATTCTTCTCAGAGAACAGGGAGCAGTATTTGTCTTAAATCTCTCTCATTTTCCACTAACGATCTCAAGCCAGATTTAAGGATTCTTTGCAAAACCGTCCTTCACTATTCCTTTGGCTGAGCTGTCAGTCTATTAATGGACTGATTCGCACCTACCTGGAGGGGGGGTGGGGGGGGAGAGGGACAGGGTGGAAGTCAAAATGTTCTTTAAGGTGTTAAATTTTTTCTAAAGCAAAGTGCTTACATTTGCACCTGCTGCCAAGGCACAGAGGGTCAGAGCTCTATGGCATAGAAGGTCTTTCATGGGAACAGGGCTCTGACCCCATCAGGCAGAACACATGGATAGGATCCCTGGACCATTTGTCCTCTGCCATTCTGCTATGGGCCCCAGTCTGACATGGAGCACACTGATGTGAGGCTGAGCCATATCCTACCCTGGGTGAGAATTTCTTTCAGAAAAGAGTTAAAGATAGACTTGTTCTCTGTCCATTAGAGCCCGCTGGGTCAGTCAGCAGAGCATGCGACTCTCAAAAGAGTTGAAGATAGGCTCATACCCTGTCCCTTAGAAATAGGGGATTTCTCCAACACTTTTATATGAAATATTCTAGTTTATGAAATTTACCTACAGGTAGATAATTTCCAAATGCCACCTTTAGTCCCTGTCTTAGTTCTAAACTCCAAGCTTGTGTCTACCTGGCTTCTGGAAATCTCTATCTGGATATCCTGTTCACACCTTAAATTAATCCAAAACTTAACTTTTATCTCAGCCCACCTCTGTCCCAAAACATTTCTACTAGGGCCTTTGCCCTAGTTAACAGTGCTGTCTTCAATCATTCACTCCAGAAAACTTGTAGTTGCCCTGATTTCTCTCTTCCTTGTCACGTATCTCATCAGTCCAAGCCCAGTTGATCTTACCTATTAAATTTCTCCCCATCTTCTTATTTCAGTCCCCTGCTCCTGGCATGAAAACTGGATGATTAGAGTGCAAGTTTTAATTTCACTAATGCCAGGGTTTGAATCCCATTTTTGTTACCTCTTTGGGGGATGAATCATTTTTAAAAAAAATATTTTATTTATTTCCTTGACATGGAGAGAGAGATCGAGAGAGGGAATACAAGCAGAGGGAGTGGGAGAGGGAGAAGCAGGCCTTTCGCTGAGCAGGGCTCGATCCTAGAACCCTGGGATCATGACCTGAGCCAAAGGCAGATGCTTAACCAACTGAGCCACCCAGGTGCCCAAGGATGCATCATTTTGGAAGAAGCCTTGTTTTCTTCATCAGTGAGATGGAGATAACATCTACTTCACAGGACTGATTAATAAAGATTAAATTAGATTATCTATGTAAAGTATCAGTATAGTTGCTGACACATAATAAAATTCTGGGAAATGGCAGACACTTCATCCTTTCTTGCTAAGAATATCATAGCAGACTCCCTGTGTACCATCTTGCCTCTTCTCTATTCTGTACAGTGAGGCTAGATCATACTATCTAAGAACATAACTGCTTCCATCTTATTTATCCAAAACCAGTCTGTATGATAAAGAAGTCCCTGCAATACCCATCTATCTACCCCATCTCAAACCATACCCCTTCTTAGTCCAACATTTTACCAACAGGTGCTGCATCTTTTCTTTATCCATTCAATTAGAAAACTAGTTATTTATCACTTAAAAATCCATATTAAAATTTCCTCTTCTCTCAAAGTTTCCCTGACCCTACTCCAAATAGAGTCAGCTCTTCTTTAACTCCATCACTATTTTTAAAGTATAAAACTCATCGATATCTATCATAGGTCTAATTACACTGTAATGGCATTATTTGTCCATACATCCATTTTCCTGGCCAATTGTTGTGCAGTCCTTAAGAAGGTCTTGAAGAAGAAACTATAATTGAGAAAATATCTTGGTTATTGTTCTCTTCTGAGAGTTTGGCCCAGTGCTGTGTTAGTTTTCTACTGCTGCCACAGCAGATTTCTACATATAGAGCCACTTAAGACAACACAAATTTATTATTGCACAATTCTAAAGGTAAGAAATCTTGTATACATCTCACTGGGCTAAAATCAAGGTGGTTGGAGGGCTTCCTTTCTGGAGGCTGTAAGAGAGAATCTTTTTGCTCATTCAGGTTGTTGACAGGATTCAGTTCTTCGCATTTGTAGGACTGAGGTTCCATTTCCAGTCTGGTTGTCAACTAAGGACTCTTCCCAGATTCTAGAAGCTGCCTGCACACCCTGGCTTGTGGTCCAAGCCAGCAAGGACTGAGTGTCTCTGAGTGTATCCTGATTTATTCTACTTTTTACTTGTTTTAAGGACTCCTGTGATTATATTGAGCCCAACCAGAAATTCCAGGATAATTTCAGTCTTGGTAATGCCTTCAATCTTAATCACAAAGCTTCCTTTGTCACAAAAGGTAACATATTGATAGGTTCCAAGGTTAAGATGCAGGCAACTCTGGAGACCATTATTCTTCCTATCCAAGGAGACTCACATATTTTAGGTGATGGGTAGTGGGCTTTGAATGACAAAATAAATGTATGTAGATGACAATAGGTATGCAGGTCTTTTGATTATATTAGCTGATTTTATAGGGCCATAGATTAATTAGACAATTTGATATTATCTGATTTACTTGCTATAACTTTTTATAAGAATCCTAGATACTATGTTTTCTAGATCTTTGCCTTTCATGGGACCGTGGCAAATGAA
>RCUC01121195.1:0-22141 GCA_003697995.1 Taxidea taxus jeffersonii
AATAAAAACAATACCATAACATAAAGGAGCACAAAGAAGTTTACCAGAGCCCTGATTCTTGGGATGAGGAGTGCACGAGCGCTTTGTCTGGGGTAACATTTGAGTTTATTTTCCTGTCTCCATCTTGCTGGCATCTTGAGTAAGTGCTTGATCCAACTTGGCACCTTCCTACACGGGGCTCTCAGAGGGCCTGAGGAGTCCGTAGGCACCAGGCTGGGAGCTGGGGCCTCGGGAGGCCATGAGCCTATCCTCTCCCCAGAGCACCCACCTTTTGGGGGGCGATGCAAGAAGAAAACCCCCACCCGGAACGCTAAAAAAAAAAACCCTCCAACCAACAATTTGGCAGCTGCGGTTGCCAGGGAGATGGTGAGGGATGCGTATGGTGCTGCCTCCTGCTTGGCAGAGCCCCTGCCTCCACCCCCAGGGGGGCATTCTCCTGGTGTCATCGTGGGGGCGAGGGGCCAGGCCAGGAAACAGAAGCCCACGGATTGCATTTCCCTATTGTCCCCGCTGTCCTCAGAGCAGAGGGCGTAGACCAGACAATGGGCTGATGGACAATGGAGAACAGCAGATGGTCTCCCCAACCCGCCCCCCTGCCAGCTGGTGCCACTCAGCTTGCCAGCCCTGCCTCAGAGGTCGGGGTGGTGGGTCCCGGGCTCAGCTGGCTGCAGACCCCAGCCTTGCACCTGCCCGCATCGGGTTTTCGGAAAAAGGCTTGAACCGGGAATTAGGGCCCCTGAGTGATGGAAAATAAGAGGAAGCATAATAACAGCCAGCACTCACTGAGTCTAAAATAAATCTGTTCTTCATGTAAAATCCAAACTCCTGCAAGGCTCAGCACAACCGGGGACTCGCCACATCCCTCTCGTGTCCCCACACTACTCTCTCCTGGATCTCGGCTGGCATCGTTCTGCCCCTCCTGCACGTGGAGTGTGGTCAGTCCTTTCCAACCGCTGCACCTTTGCCTCTGCTGTTCCCACAGCCTGGAACACCACCTGCACTCGTGGTCAATTCCCCCCGCCCCCATCATCAGGCCTCCCCTTAAGTATCATCTCTTTGCAGAGACTCTCTGATCGCCCTCTCCGAAGTAGATGAAAATTTGGCTCCTTCAAATAACACCTGTCACAAATCATAATTAGTGACTTTATCTGTTTGTTTCTTTATAATCTATCTCCTCTCCCTGTCCTGCAAGCTCCAGGAGCACAGAGAATCCTATCCCCCGTATCAAGTGCCTGGCGTATCCGAGGTGCTCAATAAATGTTTCTGGAACTCACCGAGCTCCAGGCACTTGATCCTCCCAGTCTAGCCTATGAGGTTGTCTTCGTCCCCATTTTGCAGAAGCGAGAGTGGAGGCTCAGAGAGGTTAGCAAGCCAAGACTAGACTCTGGGGCTGAGCCAGCTCAAATCTCTGCTCTTCATCCCACTCCATTCCACTCTGGCCTCCCAGCTATACCACGTCCCTGCCTGTTTCCGGGCCTCTGTTTTTCCATCTGTAAAATGACAACACTGAGCTTCCTATCTCTGGAGACTCTTGTTACTCTAACAGTCTAAATCCTCACCAAGGTAAGCGGCCCAGCCAAGCATGCCCCACCTGCCTGCCCTCTTCAGTTCACTGTTTCTCCGCTGCTTGGACTTGGCGGGGGAGGAGCCCCATGCTGAAGAGTTTTAGCAAGGATATGGAGGAACCGGAACTCTTATTCCCTGCTGGAGAAAAGGCAAAATAGGAGAGCCACTCTCCAGAACACTCGACATCCACTTACCGCGTGACCCCGGCAATTTCACTCAAGAGGAATGAAAACCTACATCCACACAAAGACCTGGATGTAATTGTTTACCACAGTTTTATATGCAATCGCCCCAAATTAGAAACAACCCAAACATCCATCAGCCGGTGAGTGGACAACTGGTGTGTAGATCTTAGGACACTGCCAGCAATGAGAAGGAATGCACAGACACAGCAACGGGACGGCTGAGTCTCACAGTAACTGTGCGGAGTGAAAGAAGCCAGACACAAGACACATCCTGCATGATCCCATCTGTGTGAAATCTGGCAAAGGGCAAGACCACATGGAAAACAGATCGGTGGTTACCTGGACCTGGGGGTGAGGGAGGGGACACCTGCAAAGGGACACAAGGGAGATGACCATGTTCTCCATCATGACTGTGGTCACGGTGACACCGCTGTATGCTTTTGTCACGAGTCATCAAAGTGTACACGTGAAGTTGGCACGCTTTCTTGTATATAAATTATACCTCGATAAAGAACCCAAACAAGGCAAAAGGGGGAGGTCTGGATCATGTGCCAGGCCCGCCATGCCACCCTCATGCTATGAGTCTGCTTGGGGACTGAATCCGGGCCTCCCCGGTGCAAGGCTCTCACGCAACCCCAGGAGCAAAGCACAGCTGGGAGCTGATGGGAGCTGATGGGAGCTGGCCCAGCCCGTCCTTAGCCCTGCTCTCAGGCCCCACCCGACAACACTCAGCGTGCCTGGCCCTGACCAGGGTTCAGGGCTCCCACTGTCCCTGCTCTCCCTTTCTGTGGGGCCCTCCCTCACCGGCTCCTGTGCAGGGCAACAACTTGGAACAGAGCAACACATGGCATTCAGTTCACCCCAAGGCCAGAGAACCTCCTGACATCACTGATGTCCACCTTGTCCCCACGCTTCCTCCCCACGGACAGGATGGCCCATCCCTGCCCAGCCGTGGTTACAACAGGTAAGACAGCTCCAGACCCAGCCAGGAGAGGAGTCCGTAACACAGAGGTCTCCAAACTCACACTCACATTTCCCTGCCTCCACACCAGAGCACCCTCTTTCCTGCAGGGCAGTCAGAAAGGTGCGCGTACTGGACCCTCACCTAACACTGGCTGGGCCCGGGACAAGCATACCAATGGAGGTCATGTCAGGAGCACCAACCCCCACCTCCTTTCTTCCCAGCATGGATTCCATCTCACTCTGCAAAGGGTTTCAGGAGCACAGGTGGGGCCTCACAGGAATAGGGCCAAGCACCATCCACAGTTCCGACAAGTGGCCACCCCTTGGACTTACGGATGCACACACCGGAAGTGTGGCCCAGCTGTCAGAAGATGACCTTGGGAAGAGCCCCAGGCAGACAAAGAAAGCAAATCTAGGGCCGCTCAGCTGGGAATTGGGGGCCCAGATCCCAAAGCGTAGTCCAGAGGAGAAGGTGTGGCTTCTGGATGGACGTGTCCCCTTGACCTTGCAGACTACTTGCCCCAGGGGGATGGGCCAGGCCAGAGGAAGGCCAGAGGGGGACCTTCTTTTTTTTTTTTTTTTTTTTAAGATTTTATTTTATTATTTGTTTGAGAGAGAAAGAGCATACACGAGCAGTGGGGAGGCACAGAGGGAGAGGGAGAAGCCAACTCTCCACTGGGCAGGGAGCCCGATGCAGGACTCGACCCCAGGACTCTGGGATCACGACCCGAGCTGAACGCAGACACTTAACCAACTGAGCCACCCAGACACCCCCAGAGTGGAACCTTCTAAAGCACAGACCCAGAGCAGGGGCCCCAGTCACCCAGGTCTGAGGGCTAAGGGCAGGACTGGGAGGTGGTAATTCTGGGATCAGATGACAAGAGGTTTCAAACGCCAGGCGAAAGCCCTCTGCCTGCAATTCTGAAGGAAATGAACACCGACTGATGGATTTTGGGGGCACAAGTCAAGAGCAGATCTGGATTTTGGAAAGATGGATTGAATACCCATTTGTGCATCATCTACTGTGTTCCAGAGCCTAGGCCAGAAGCTGGTGGTGTGAACATGACCCCAGGGTGACTGTCAAGGAACCAGCCACACCGGAAGGGTAAAGAGAGAGTGCCTGGTGGGAAAGGGAAAGGAAGCACCATATGGGCTGAGTACCCATTCTGTGCTGGGCTCAGTTCCCAGCATTTTAGCAAAATGACCTGGGTTCATCCTCCCCACAATTTACAGATGAAAAAAGGGAGGTCACACAGTCGACAAGGAGTTGAGCTTCTTTGGAAACTGGGTCTGACTCCAAACCCACGGTTTTGTCAGCTTCTGCAGACAATGGGGGTCCTGGGGGGAGTGGAGGCTGGAAGGCGATAATGCCGTGCGGGACAAGGGGTCGATTGACCCCCAAGAACCAGGCAGACCACAGCCCAGCCAGCCAGAGGGGTCATCTGCCTTGTTAAGAAAGAATGAAAAACTTGTCGAGCCGTTGATTCCAGGGGGGATGGCTGGCCGCCCAGTTTCCCTGTGATTCCATGCCTCTTGCCTTCCTCCTGCCACTCCCCGGCTGGATTTCCCATCATCTCAGAGAAAGCGAGAAGGAAGTAGGTTGAAAGGAGAAGTTCCCCTCTCCGGAACGCCTCATTCTTTGTATTCTTGAGAAGAATTGGATTGCAACTGGCCAGAGACCACCCAAAAAGAAGATTTCTCTGGATTTACTCCTGTGAAGACCCCAGCCAAGGCACCAGGGAATCTTCTCCAAGGACCACAATTCAGGGGAATGTCCATGTGTGTGTCTCGGGGTGCGTGTGTGTGCACGCGCGCGTGTGTGCGTGTAGCTATTTATCTGTATGCGTCTGTATGTCTTTGCGTGTGACTGTGTCTCCCTTGTTATCTATGTGTGCCTGTGGGCGTGCCTGTGTGTGCCTGTGTGTATGTGCGTGTGCATGTGAGCCTGGCTGCGTAAGTGAGCATCTGACGACTATGGGACTATGGGACCATGACTGTGGGACCCCTCGTGGAGTTGCCAAATCCCTGGGGAACCCCTCCCTCCCCCATGAAATGGGGAGAGTGCTGTCCTTGACATCTAGGTTGCAGGGAAGAGGGATTGCATAACGTATTCCATACATCGTTCCAGATATAAACTGAGTTTGATAAGGTAGATTTTTACACCACTTGGCCCTTTCTCTCCCACCTCTTACTTCTTTCTGATACCACTTTCATTCATTCGTTCGACCTTCATTACGAGCCAGGTACTCTGGGTTTAGGCAGTAAATACCCTCTCTCAGAAGTTATAGAAAAAGAATAGAAACCAGATTCGAATCATCCTGGGGTTTTTTTGGGTTTTTTTGTGTGGGTTTTTTTTTGGTTGTTGTTGCTATTGTTGATTTTGAGATTTTTTTTTTTTTAAGATTTTACCTTTTTTTTTTTTAAAGGTTTTATTTATTTATTTGACAGATGGAGATCACACAAGTAGACAGAGAGGCAGACAGAATGGGGAGGGGAGAAGCAGGCTTCCTGCCGAGCAGAGAGCCCGATGTGGGACTCGATCCCAGGACCCTGGGATCATGACCCGAGCTGAAGGCAGCGGCTTAACCCACCGAGCCACCCAGGCGTCCCAAGATTTTACCTTTAAGTAATCTTTACACCCAACATGGGACTCAAACCTACGATCCCGAGATCAAGAGTTATGTGCTCGGCCGACTAAGCCAGCCAGGAGCCCCATCCTGGTTCAAGTTCTTCTGAATTCTTCCATTCAGTATTTCCTGCGTCCCTTTCTACTGCGTGACCCCAGGCAAGTCATTTTCCTCAGTAAGTCTCCATTTCTTAGGCAGTAAACAGGGCATGGAAATAATGCCTGCCTACCTTGTTTGGGCACTGGAAAGCTGAACTGAAAACAATAGGCCTTTTTCATAACACTGCACAAATACTAGTTGTCACTAATGCAAGCAGCTGCATTGCCATTTACAGTACAAAGCTTTATGCGTGCAGCTGGAGGAAAGTTTGGGTTATAAATGATAAACCCAGCGGTAGCTCATAGGCATCCTGAGGAACCACATCATCCAGCTTGCAGGAATTTGGTACGAGGCTCTCCCGATGACAGGCTCTTCCTGACTCTGGATCCACCCTGACCCAGGTGGCTCTGCATTCTCTGGGCCTCTAGGTTTTTCATTTCTTGAGACATTCTCCTCTTGGTCTTTGCCACCAGGATGCAGCCACTCCCCTTCTCCAGGCCTGCATCCCCAAGCAGCTGCCCCCCCCCCCACCTGTTACCCTCAGGGGCAGCAACACATCCCCCTCAACAGAAACTCTTCAAGAATCTGGGTCACCCACGCTTACCTTCAAAAACATTTTTGGTTTACCAGTTGCCCAGCCTGGAATCTACCTCCTACCCCCTCCATATGCCATGGACACACACACCAAAGCCTAGGAAAGCAGAAGGAGCTCAGGGTGCACCCCAGCTCTATCTCTAATAGCTGTGCCTCTTGGTAAGTTGCTTCACTGCTATTCCTTCATCTGTATAATGGGAAGAATAGTACCTACCTCATAGAGTTTCTGCGAGAATTCAATTAGAATGTGTGAATTCCTTAGAATAGTCCCCAGCACATAGTAGTACTCAGTAAATGTTAGTTTATGACTCCATCCTACATGATTCAAGTCAAGAAGCCTCCCTTGGCTAGCCAATTTCTCCCTCTCAGTGATTATCAACACTCATGTGGGTATTGACTTTTTCCTAGCTTCATCCTTTTTACAAGTGAACACTGAGTTCCCACAGAGATCAACAAAGCAGGGCACTGTCCCCAAGGCTCTCCTACCTAATGGGGAGGAAGAGGAAACAGGTCATCAAATCCTGAGTGTAGGGATGGAGAGAGTGAGGGACAGGGGTGGGGAGGGCTGGAGAAGCCCAGGGGTCAGCTGTATTTGGTCAAGAAGCTTCCTAGCAGGAGAGCTAAGTGAACACAGTAAAACACAGTACTCATTAAAACATGAGTAAGCAGTAGTCCCAGAAAGGGAATAGGGACTTCTCGGACAGAGGAGACAGCATGTGCAAAGGCCCTAGAGGAAGAAAAGTCCTAGCCTTTTGAGGAAGTGCAAACTATTCAGGGTGGCTTGAGCACAAAGGGGTAGGGTGAGGGGCTAGAGATGGGCTTGGAGGTAAACAGAAGACAGACCACAAAAGGCTTTCAATGCCCTGTTTAAAAGCTAGGAGTTCCCAGTGCAACCTGATATCCTGGACCAGAGTCTGGAGCAGGAAAAGGACAATACTGGAAGAACTGGTGAAATCAGAATGAAGTCTGTAATTTAGCTAATGGTGTCATACAATGCTAATTCCTTGATTTTAACAAACATACGGTGGTTACGTGAGACTGACATTAGAGGAAGCTGAGTGTAGGATATATGGGAGTTCTCTACAATATCTTTCCAACTCTTCCATAAATCAAAAGTTATTTCAAAATGAAAAGTTTGGGGGTTTTATTTGGAAAAGCTAGGATTTATCTTGGGAATAATAGGAAAACCAATGAAAGGTTTATAGCCATGGAATAATCAGATATGAGCACTCTGGCTAAAGCAAGAGGTTAAAGGGGGCAAGCCTAGACCCAGTGAGAGACTCACCCAGAATCCAGAAGGCTGTGAGGCTGGAGAGGAGTGAGCAGAGCTGAGAGTTCATCAGAATGTGGAGTTTAAGAAATTTGGTTTTGGGACACCTGGGTGGCTTAGTGGGTTAAGCATCTGCCTTCGGCTCAGGTCATGATCCCAGAATCCTGGGATCGAGGCCCACATCAGACTCCTTGCTCAGTGGGGAGCCTACTTCTACCTCTGTCTGCCATTCCCCCCTACTCGTGCGTGTGCTCTCTCTCTCTCTGACAAATAAATAAATAAAATCTTTGAAAAGAAGAAAAAAAGAAATTTGGTTTTGATTGGATGGGAAGGAGACGGAGTTGCTGAACCAAGGAAGACACTTGAGTTGCCGGTTTGTTCAATGGGATCACCAGGATTCTTTGATTGCAAGTGACAGAAACACCCTAAGAGAAAAGGGCAAATGTATTAGCCACCCACTCAGCCCTGCCCTGAAAACAAACAGAAGGGAAGCCAAAGAGAGAGCTGACTTCAGGAACAATTGGAACCTGGCCTCAGGCAACTTGAGGACACCCTCTTCCTCCTGGTGTCTTGGCGTCCATCCAATTGCGAAGAGCTCAGGACTCACATATTTAAAGCCTTGTAACTTGCCAGGAAGGCATCAGGCTCAGGAGAAGTCCTCTCTGGGAACCCCATTTGGCTTCCTATAAACTTGGAACAGCCAAACTTCCTGTCCCAAAGCCCCAAGGGCTTCTGAGGCCTAGTGCTCTTAGCATTGATTGGCCCTCCTGGCCCTCCTGGACACAGTGACTCATCACCACCCACTCACAACAGAGCTGCACACCTCATGCAGCTCCAATCCCCCACCCGACCCCCCTGCTAGCAGAAGAAATGTAATAAGAAGGCTTTGGGCTGCCTGTGCAATGTTCTCTTCTTCCCACGCCAGACCTGGCCCAGTGGAATGCCCACTCAGGCATTTTCTCACTCTCTCCCCATCCCCAGGAGTTACAGCAGGGAGATGGGCAGGCAGATGGTCAGAGCTGGAGAAGATGAGGATTGGGGGTGAGAAATGTTAGGTTGTTGGTGGGAAGGTATACAGGTCAGCTTAAATCATTCCTCAGAGTTATTTCCCATCACAGTGAAGCAAAAGATACAGGCTCCGGAGTCAGACACTCAGCCTTAAATCTCACTGATATTTTATCAACCACGTGACCTTGGGAAAGTTGCTAAAGCTCTGTCCATCTTACTGTCCTCATCTGAAATGTGGTCATAGTAATTCTACCTCATGGAGTCTTCGGAGGTTTTAGTTTCTTTTACTCAATTAATTAATGTATGTGCTGCACTTGGCACAGCCAATGAGCACTGGGGGAAGGATAACTGCTTATAGCTCATTCTGTTTGGCTTTATTTGTGCAACTTCCTTGGTTTTGAAAGAATGGATGGTGGTTGCATTGATGATGGATGGATGGATGGATGGATGATTGATAGATGGATGGTTACACAAATGAATGATTATAGAGATGGAGGGGTGGATGGTGGTTGGATGAATGGATGGATAGGCGTTGAATGGATAGGTGGATGATGGATGGATGGAAGGATGGGTGGGTGGTTGGATGAATGAATGGATAGGCATTGAATGGATAGGTGTTGAATGGATCGGTGGGTGATGGATGGATGGATGGTTGGTTGGTTGGATGGACAGATGAATGTTTGGTGGTTGGATGAATGGATAGGTCTTGGATGGATAGGCAGACGATGCATGGATGGATGGATGGAAGGATGGATAGTAGGTTGGATGGATGTTTAATTTGTTAGATGGATAAATGGTTGCATGAGATACTGAAATGTGAAACATGTAGTCCTTGTCCTCACTAAACTCACAGTTTCACTGAAAACAAGGAGACAGAAACAGATTATTACAACAGAGAGGCAGAAAATCCAGCCAGGGGTGTGCAGGGAATAGGGGCAACCAGAAGTCGGCCTGTCAGAAGAAGAGGAGAATTAACAATGGTAGCTCCTGCCCTCAAGGAGCTCACAGTCTAATTAAATAATTAGCCGCTTCAGATTCTTTTTGAAACTGAGCCAGATATAAATAAATCTCCAAACAGAACAGTTAAGTAAACAAGGTGTTCTTTAAAAGGCAGTGAGCTCAGATGTATAATAAATCCTGATTCAAAACATCATTTTCTCCTTGGAACAACCTCAGAGTTAATTCCCCAAATTTGCCAGAACACACACATTTCTTTGTCCCTGCTGCTCAGCCTCACCTCCTCTCTGGTCCGCCTGCGCTACTGTGATAGGAAAATAAATACCCAAAGCCCTCTCCACCCATCCCACCCGCCTGCCTGCCGCTGTGTGTTACAAGGGGAAACAGATCCAGTCCTCACCCTGAGAGCTCTGCACGCACCCCCCCAGAACAGGCCATCAGAAACAGGGATCAAAGGGTCAAAAGCTTGTTTTCCCAGTAGTGCTTTAGGATTCAGTCTTAAATGGGAACTCATTCACGGCATGAAATTTGAAAAATACCTGACCGAGAAGAATTGAATGAGCCCCAGACTCGGCCCTTGTTCCAGCCTTGTCAATGGACATTGTGCGGAGCGCGGGGTGGGGTGGGGAATGGGGGTGGGGTGAATGAGGTCCCCCATCTGTCAAACGGAAGGATCCAACAGAATGATTTCTGAGCTCTCCATTCTGCTATTGAGTAACATATATATATATATATATTTTTTTTTTTTTAATTTGTAGGTTAAAAATGAGGGAGTTTCAAGAGTTCTCGAAAGGAGCACCCCCCACCCCCCCCCCCCCCCCCGCGGACTTAGCATCCGACCCAGGAAGGTGATGGTGCAACCTCCCATCAGTCCTGCAGGGTTCAAACGTGACCACATCCATGCAGGCATCGACAAACTGTAAAGCTCTCCACCCGCGAATGGGAGGAACCCTTCTTTCTGGACACTCAGAGTCGTGAGCTGGGAAGAAGCAAAAGTCACGTGGGTCTTCCACGTTGAGGTGAAAATGTCCCACTCACTCTGAAGGGCCTTAGACATCTGTTGCCCAACCTTTGGGTGGGGAACTGACACCCGGAGAAGCACAGGGACCTCTCCTAGGACTAGAGCCAGGTCTCTTCGTGACCAGGACTCTGCTCCTCACCTCATCACAGGTGCAGGCCTGGCCAGAGCCTGGGTCCTCCAGGGTCTCAGATCTCAGGGGAAGGCAAGAGCAGGTTCCAGATCTCTTCCAGCAGCTTCCCCAGCAGTGTCCGCCACAGGGCATGAGGCGTGAGGTTTGCATAGGTGAGGATACCCAACCTGCCTCCACTGGTAACAATGGGGATCCATCAGCAGCTGGGGAGTGGGTGGCCCGGGAAGGTGTCGCTTTCCACCGTGTGGTGCTGGCACGCACCGGAGGGCTGCCAGCAAGGCAGGGAGAGGGAGTGGGTGTGGGGTCTTAGAGCCAATGGCAGTGGTCCAGAGTCACCCTCAGCCACATTTTCAGGGCGCAGGGCCAGGCTGCAGAGGGTACTTACAAGCTGGGTTGTGAAGCCGGGTGCCCGGTGCGCAAACCAAGTCCCGCCCCTTCCGTCCTACCTGTGTGGCTACAGATCCCATCTCGTTATGCGGTTCCCTTGTATGTCAAAATGGTTTAATCGAGGTGTCTCCTTCCAAGGGCTGCTGGGGGGAATTACATGAGACAAGGGACAAAGGGCTGTCCTATGTCAGACTCCAAGTTGAAGATTTGGACTGAGGAGCCGTGTCAGGGAGGGCCTGGAGAAAGCCCCGGGAGGGGTGCGGGAGGCAGGGCTGGGCAGGGAGACGGGGATCACACCCACCCCCACACTCGGCCCCAAGTTCTCCCACACTGAGGCCAGGGGGCAGAGAACAATTCCAAGGAGGTGCCCAGCAGTTGCCCAGCTGGCAACACTCCCAGAAACCAGCTGCGAGGGCCTCAGTCCTGAAGGGGGACCTCAGCAGGGCACTGCTTCAACCCCCTTAAAAGGGTTAAGCCTCAACAAATATTAGCTCTTAATATCATCCTCCTCATCATCATCACCACCTTGTTTAACCCTCACAACCTCCCTGGGAAGTGGATATTTGAATATCATTTTACACCTAAAGAAACTGAAGCTCAGAGATGTCAATTGACTTACCCAAAGATGCACAGCTTCCACATGACAGAGCCAATACTGGAAAACCAGATCGGTCTGTGATGAGTGCTCATGCCTCTCAACTCCAAGACCAGGGTCTGCCCATCCCAGTCACTCTTCCTTCCAGAGCTGGACAGATGGCCTCCCAGCTATTCCATGAACAGGAGCTGACATCCTCCAGGGCACCCAGATCCAGCACCGAGACTCCATGATGGGGCCAAAGTCTGTCTCATCTCTCCAAAGTTTTTACCCATTCAAGCACTAGATCCTAAAATAGTCTAGCTCATATTTCAACCATAACTGTCCATTTCCAGGGCAAGAGAAGGGAGCCCGAGGTGGGGCCTTACAAGACCCGAATCTCAAAAAGACACCCATGGCCCTGAAATGCCCTTGGCCAGATGCCTTTCCAGAGAGATGCTGCTCAGAGCCCTCCATGGGAGCTCCAAACCCACCCTGGACTTACCCCCTCCCACTATGGGCCTCCCTTCCATCATGCTGGCATGTTCCAGACCCTCCACACAGCCTGCTTACTCCCACCTGCACCTTGGCGTAGACCATTTCCTCCTTTTCCTCCTCCTGGTGCTGCCCCTCCCCACTTCCTCCCCAGGCTTCCCCTCTGGGTCCCAGCTGAGATGTCAGCTTCCCTGCCCAGAAGCCTCTGACCTCCAAAGCCCAGGTTAGGGGCATTTCCTCAGTGCCCCCCAGCTCCCTGTGTTTGCCCCCCACCACCACCACCTTGAGAACCTTGGAAGATCAGGAACCATGTCTTGTTCACTGCACCGAGCACAGCACTGGGCACATGGCCTGTGATGAATAAGTAGTAAGTGAGTGAATGAATGAATGAATGAATGAGGTGATGGTATGATCTAACCCAGTCCCCCACAGAGGACCCAAAAAAGGAGAAAGCACTCACCCCACGTTTCACCCTGCCCCTCTGCCCCACACTACTCCAAAATCTGACACCCATCTAAGAAACCCTCCCCAGCCCCACACAGCAAGAGCCCAAATCGCTCCCAGACAGACATGTTGCCTTTGTCCTAAAATCATAGCCACGAAGGTCCTTAAAAACGTGTCGAAGCCAGATGAGGAAACTGAGACCCTGAGAGGCAACATAAGCTACCCACACATCTAGCTGGTAGTCGAGCCCGCCAGGCCACTCCGGTCACCCAGCCCTCCTTGGGCCTCAGGAAATCCCATGGACTCTTTTTCACTGTTGAGCTAACCCTCTCTCTGGGGACAGCAAGTGCAGGACACATCCCTTCTCCTTGTCCCTGCCACCAGCAGGACCCTTGGAAGTTCTCCGGAATGGGCAGGTCCCTTCTCCCCCCTTCCCCCCTCCCCCAGCCTCCCTGGCCACCATGCTCTGCAGGGGCGGGAACGTGGGAGGCTGGCACCAGGGAGGCTGCAGGTTGGAAATAAATTCTAATCAAAGCCAGAATCATTCTGTCTTCTCCCTCTGCTCTGAGGACGTTTTTGCTGGGAATTACTCATAGGTTCAGAGAGAACTCTTCTGAGGTTTCTCAGAGCCAGAGGGGAACTTGCAGGGTTGGGAGGATAAAAATCTTTTCTTTCCCCCCCCCCAGGCTGGTTCTTGCTTTTATTATCTTCTCTCTCTCTGCCTCTCATTACGGGCAGGACTTTGAGGAGACAGACTTCACTGGGCTCTTGTCTCCTGGTCTTAAAGGCACAGGATGCAGGGTGCCGACAGCTGACTGGAGGCCAGAGGCAGGGGGCTGCGGGGTGGGGTATGGAGTTGGTGGCCCCGTGTGTTGAGGAGGAGACAGGAGGGGCCACTAGCATGGATTCTCCCGTGCATTGAGGGCAGGGGCCACTAGCAAGGAAGGCACTAGAGAGAGGACAGCGTTTCCCAGAAGCAAGGACCAGAATCAGTATTATTCTTGAGGACCTTAACTCCTGCCCATCCTTTATCCCAAGGCCACCTTGGTCCTGTCTCTGTCCCCAGAGGGACCCACAATCCAAGCACCCCTCTCTCTTCTCACAGCTGCGGCACCTCCATTCTGGTGGACATTATCTCCTCTTTAGATCACCATGGTGGCCCCCCATTCCAGCATCCCGCCCCCCGCTGCCAGTCCTCCCCTCCCCATGCCCCTCTTCCCACCGAGATCAAACCCCAGCCACGGTCAACAGGGGCTCCAGTCCCTCTCAGACCCCTCTTGGCCTCTGCCCTCCCCTGCAGGTCCCAGCCACCCCAGCTTTGTCCCTGACCCTAGAACACGGCAGCTCTCCTCGCCAGGTCTTGTCACAAATGCCGTTTCCTCAGAGGGGCTTTACCCATCCACCCCCCAACCCCGTCACCCCTGCCACAGGATCCCCTTCATCTTCAGGATAGCTGCTGTGTCCTGAAGCCGAGATGACTTCTCCCTGAACCCCCTCCTCTGGCAGGCACTAGGGAGCAAGAGACCTCTCGAGTGACATTGGGAAGCAGCCACCGCCATGTGTTTGCTATGCTCTGAAGGTTGGAGGGCAGGGTGCACCCTGGTCACCATCTCCTGCCCCCTGTTGGCAAGGGGTGGCCCCCGGGCCTGCAGCCACTCCAGCTCCCCCAGGTCTCCCCTAAAGCTCTCCGAGTCCCGGGCCGGGTATGCGATCAGCTCCATGGTGAAGGATGCTGGCTTGTCCAGGAGCTCAGCCCAGCATAGGCAGGAGGTCGGCGGTGGGGGGGGGGGGGGTCCTAGGCAGGTCCGAGTTCATCTTTCCCCAAATCCTCAGGCAGCTCTCCTTCCCACCGCCAGCCTGACCAGCCTAGAGCCACTCCTGCCTAAGCCCAGATGCAGGGGCCACAGCCTGCCCGTGAGTCCCCGCACTTGCACCAGGTCTGACCCCTAGAGCAAAGCCTTCTTCTGTACCCTTTGTAATGATGCTGCTTCTCTGATGAAAGCCCAAAGGATATTCTCTCCATTTTAGCCCTTGTCAGTGCTGAAGCTTAGTTTAGTTATAATATGCCCTTTTCTTTCTCACCACCCTACCTGGGAAGATCCTGGAAGGCTAGGATCCTCTTCATCTTTTCATGGCTGCATCCACAGTGCCGGGAACAGAATCTGGCACAGGGTGGTGCTTGGGGGTTACTGAGGGGTGGACGAGCTACTGTTAGCTGGCAGGACTTGGGGAATAAGAAGGTGCTGGAGACATAAAAGGATGAGAGGCCATTAAACACTGGCCACACACCTTGTATACTATGCCCAGCACCGAGGGGACCCTTCCCTTCCATCTCAAACTGCATCCCACCCAAAGCTGTCTCCCACCCTAATAGCACCCCCCCTCACTGCCCATCTCCTACAAAGAATGGCCACAGCCCCCTACCTCTTGACTCTTGGGTCTTGCCTTGTGCTCACAGAAGTGGCCATACCTGAGGTCACCAGTGTCAGGGGACCACCAAGCCTTGGATCTCTTCTGACGCTACTGACCAGCATCCTTTCCTGGTCCTGCCACTTCTGCTCCCACCTCTCCGAGAATGCACGGTCTTCGCATTGGCTGTTGCCCAGATTCTGTCCTCAGCCTCCTCTCCCTTCTCTTCCTCACCTCATGTGTCTCTCTGTGGCCCCAGCGCTTTGCCCCGGCCCAGGAAAGACCATCCCCCCATCATCTGACCCATCACCACCAAGGTCATAACCTTGAACCCTCACATCCCAGTTCAGGAAGTGTCCAATGGCCTGGGAGAGTTGTGACATACTGACACAGTGTTTGGACCCAGAAACACCAAAGTGGTTGTGGCCAATTGTAAGTGTATCCTCTTTTTTTTTTTTTTTTTTAAGAATTTTATTTATTTACTTGACAGAGATCACAGGCAGGCAGAGAGGCAGACAGAGAGAGGAGGAAGCAGGCTCCCTGCTGAGCAGAGAGCAAGATGTGGGGCTCGATCCCAGGACTCTGGGACCATGACCTGAGCCGAAGGCCGAGGCTTTAACCCACTGAGCCACCCAGGCACCCCAGTGTATCCTTTTTATTATCAAGTACCGGTCCCAGCCCGCTTCGATGACTTGGAGCCCACTGAGCCAGGTGAACAGACCCTTGGGGAGAGACAGGAATGTCTAAAGCTTAAAGCCACGCACCAGATCTGCGATCCCCACTCAGCACTGGTCACCCACAGCACCCTGCTTCACGCACAGCCTTCAGCAGGTGGGTAGGACTTAAGAAACACGTGCTGAATTAGCATGTGAATGGATTGGGCTGGGGGAGGGTAAGCGCTGATTCAAAACCCAAAGGCAGGAAGCAGGAACGCTTCATGGGAAACCAATGCTCCCCTTCAGACAAGGAACACAGGGATGCAGGGGAGGACGACAAGAACCTGCAAGGAGGGCACCCAGCGATGGTGGCTGAGACTCGGTGGGGGACACTGGTGTGGGCTTAGTCTTCACCCTCAGCTTGTAAGACTCCCTGCGAGGCCCTATGTAATTAGACCCAGGGGAGGACCAACCAGTCTCAGGCCACTCTGACACCAAGTCACGGCCAGTCCACACGGACTGCTCCCTGGATCTCCAGCCAGCAGCACCTCTGCTTTTGCAGGGGGAGCTTCTGCTGAGCTGTAGAGCTCCTGGCCTCACTCTCACACCCACGTGGTATCTGACAGTTTGCAATGACCTAGTGTCCATCATCCAGGGAAGTACTCCTATCTCCATTTCACAGATAAGGAAACTGAGGCTCAGAGAGGGTAAGTGACTTACTTGCCCAAGAGGTGGGATCTGAACCCAGGCCCGTCTGGATGGAACCTCACCCTTCCCACTCCAGCCTACTATCTTCTGAAGACAGCGGAAGTCCAGACCCAGTTACCGTGCACCCGAGAAGCGCACAAGCCAGGCTGGGTATGGCGGTCGGGGCGCACTTCCAGTGTTCCGCATCCGGGACATCTGCGCACAGCTGGTGTTGAATAATGCGGACAATCCAGAACCGCGAGTGCACTTATCAGATGCACAATGGTGATGACACATGTTCCCGGGGTAGTGGGGGGTGTCGCAGGAACATGTTAACACCCATCAGCCCATTTACACAAGTGGATTATCAACCCAAATAGTTGCCATCCAGCAAGAATCGGGGCTCTGGAAACGGATGGATTTGACAGGTAGGGAGTAGGGCTGGAGGGGTCAGGGAAGAGTGGGGAACAGAGCCAGGAAAGGCAGCAGAGTAGAAATAGGGGCTGGGGAGAGGGGACGGCTGGTGTGCTGGGGAGGAGGACTCATGCCAGGAACCAGCCCAAGTTTACAAGCCACTGAGTCCCTTTTGACCAAGGCCCCATCACTGGTGAAAGGAATCCCAGGGTTGGTGATGTTGGCAATATTGGTACCCAGGGTGCAGCCTCTCACCCCCCCCCCAGGCTCCAGTTGGGTGTCAGACCCCTTCTCTCTGCAGCCACAGACCCCTGAACTCACATGCCACCTCAGTATTTGGTTATCTGTCTGCCTCCCAGACCTCAAAGAGATTTAAAACCAGGCAGTCTGACCCCAAAGGTCTAATCACTTACCCACCATTATGCTGCTTCACAGTGGGTGGCTGAATGAATGGATGTTTAGGTGGTTGGGTGAGTGGATGGATGGGTGGATGGCTAGATCATGAATGGATAGGTGGATGGAGGAAGGGATGGAAGGAGGGATGGACGGATGGATAGACCATGAATGGATAGGTGGATGGACGGATGGAGGGACAGCTAGAGGGATGGTTAGATGGAGGGATGGATAGATGATGGATGGATGGATTTAAAAAATAGGAAGATGGGGAGGTGAGGGGTGGTAAGATGTTGCAATGATGGCAGTCGTGGTCCTTTAAAGTCATATCCCAAGAGGAATTAGGAGAAAACTGAATCAAGGTCTCACATAGACCACTGTCCCAAAAGCCCAGAACTCGTGTCATCCTCAGTAGAAGGGCCTGAAAGGATCTATGGGCCTTTGCTCCCTAAAGATGAAGACATCCTTTAGCACCCCTGGTCTACACCAGGACACAGGACAGTGCCCAGATAGAGCCGTGCACATTAGCCAGACCTCACAAAACTCCAACTGAATTTGATGAGGACTAATATTTGCACACCTACTGTGTGCCCAACACAGTGTTCTGCCGACTAGCTGGCCAGCTGGTTGGCTCCCTCGTTCCAGTTGGCTGGTAGCCTGGGCTTGGCCAGGCGGCTCATGGAGCCCGTATCAGCTTACACAGCAGTTGGTGTTTCCTTCACTGTAAATGCCCTTGTCTCCCTGAATAGAGGGAGAGTGTGATGACAGGGGTGGTCAGAATGATTTAGTTTCAGCTCTGATGGGCCCTGCCTGGGGAATTCTCATTGTTATCAGGTGGTGACAGTTTATGATTGTGAGTATTTGAAGAGCTCAGCGCCTTGTTTCGATAAGCATCATAAAAAATTATTAGCCAAGCAGATGAGAGACGAAAGGGACAGCCTGGTCTGTTTGGGGAAAGCTTACCCAGGAGCTGCTGACCCAGGCAGAGGAAAAATATTGACATGAGTGTGTTCTCAGGGCATCCCAGGTGTTAATTATGGAGGCGACTCCCTGTGGTCCCCCCATCTTGAATCCAAAAGGAAAGGGCTCCTGAGTCTGTCCCCTGACTATTGTGGTTTTGAGGGAAATAGCTTATCCTCTAGTGATAATAAGAGTAATGCACCCTCGCTGTAAAATATTTAGAGAATTCAGGGAAGTGGGAAAAAAAAGAAGTAAAAATCATCCAATAAGCCTCATTCAAAAGAAAACAGCATTGATCTTTTCTTCCACCTTATTTTTTCTTCTACTTTTTTGCAGTAGCCGAGATGATCATAATAATTACCATAATAACCATATCTTAATATGTGACAGGCATTATTCTAAGTGCCATATGTGTATTAATTCATCTAATCCTCCCAACAGCCCTCCGAGGTAGGATGACTAGTAAATATCTGATTTACAGATGAGGAAACTGAGGCACCAGGAAGCTAGCTTGCCTGAGTTCACAGCCACTAAGGGGCAGAGCTGGCTCCAAACAGTTCCACAACACTGTTCTATTGTGGGATTGTGGGTCCAATTTATATTCTCCTTTTTGCCTTGAGCATCCTGACATCCGCACTTTCCCATGTCAGCACACAAACTGCAGAAACATCATTTTTAATGGTTGCTAAATATTCCAAGTGGATGGACTACAGTTTACTTAGTCATCCTCCTATTTTGGATCTCTCTTTCCTGAATGCTGGGTGCTCCTAGGGCATCAGCAGCACAGTGGCGAAAACTGCTGGCTCCCCTTCCAGAGAATGGACTCACACACCCACCCCAATGCCACCACACAAAGCCGGCCCCAGCTCCGCACCAAGGACTTGACAGCAGCCACCCCTAGCCCCCAACTTCCTGCCCCACCCTGCCCCGCAGACGGAAAGCCTGGAATTGGGACTCTGAGGAGGCTCCCACCCTAGGCCAAATATATCACACAGAGATCCACGCCTGCCAGACGGCGTAGGCAGGGCACCTGTCCCACCAGCCACCTGGGCAATGCACCTCATCTCTTCCAGCCCGCTTTCTGCCTTATAAACCAGAAACACTGAGGCCAACCCTGCCTACCTCGAATGACAAGTTCTCTGCGAGGATCAGATGACATAATCGCCATAAAAAGGCTTTTGAAACTGGAAAAGAGCTTTACATATGCAAGAGATTGTTATTATTGTAACATTAATTCAACAACACTCCCCGAGAAGCTGCTACACACCAGCCATTTGTGTGATGCCCTGGGAAAATAGAGACCCACAAAAGAGCCCCCCGTGCCACCCAAGAGGGAAACACAGTCTGATGGAGGAGGACAGACCAGCAGGAACACACAGGAAGACAAGTGACTGAACAGAGGGAAGCATGGCACTGCAGGAGCCTCAGTGAGGGAGCTAATTCAAGGGGAGGGGTGTCAGGGAAGGCTTCCTGGAGGAGGTGGCAGACTGAAAGAAAAGCCTATGCAAAAGTGCGGAGGCAGAAAAATCATGGCATTCTGGAAAGAAAGCATGGCCAGGACATAGGGGGTTTATAGAGAAATGGAAAGAGGGGCGGCTTATGGTGTAGACACACCCCCATCTGCTCTCTTAACTGCCAGTGAGTGATCCCTTAGCCGCTTAGGGAATGGGGAGGGAGCACACCACCCACTCCCCAGGAAGGCAACCCCACCAGGCACACTCGTGGCTGACAGAGCAGCATCACGCACTTGACAGGCGAGGGTCAGCAAGGCATTATGGGAAGCCCCCCCATGGGTGGGTGGGGCTGTGCTTCCCAGACCAGGGCAGAGCAGCTCCCCAAGCCTCCGCCCAGGGCCCACCCTTGGCCCTGCTTCCTCCGGGTGGGAATAACCCCGCTGCAGCCTCCCCGTCGGTGGTTCCCGGGATGGATTGCCACTTCTTGAAATCTCGATTTCACACCTGTGGGCACAGGAAGGACAGTGCCACTAGCTCTGGGGGCTGCTGTGAGGCTGCGATGTGTTCCAAGAGCCTGTAGCAGGTAGACCAAGCCGTTCCGCTGGTTCCCAAACACCGTGTCTGATGCTCGCACGTGTCCTGCAGGCACCCACTTTCCCGAGGTCAGGACTAGGGTCGGGTGATATCTGAAGTCTCTCCGCATTGGTCAGAGTAGATAAGTCCAGTCCCAGGCGTGAGACACACTGTTGAGCTGACGGGCTTGCAAGTTGGGTCATAGTCCAAGATGCCAGTCCTTCCCAGCTCACATGGCGCTCTGGGGAGACCCAGGACCCTCAGGGCATCTCAGAAAAGCCCCAGGGTCCCTTTCTGCCAGTGGTAGGAACCTAGTGAAGTTCCAGGGAACCAGAGAAACCACCTAGGGGCTTTCCAGAGGCCTCAACCAGAAAGCAAGGGGGTGAAGGTCCTGCTGTGTGTCTCCAAACAAGACCCTCAACCTTTCTGTGCCCCAGTGTCTTCCCAGTCTCAGGAGGCTTGGGAGCCTGCCAAAGTCCACAGAGGGCTTACATACTTCCTTCCCCCACAAACATTTATTTTGACACTGCTCTAGATGCTGGGGAGACAGCTGAAAACAAGACATTGCCCTCGGGAAGCTTCCACCCTCTCTTCCACCCTTTTCCCTGTTAAATGGAGCTCATAACAGTGCCCACCTCCTGGAGTTCCGAGGAGTAAATAAATTTATATACGTAAAGAGCTTAGTGCAGGACCTGGTGCTTAGGAAGTGCCCCACAGGGGGGCCTGGGTGGCTCAGTCAGTTAAGCATCTGCCTTTGGCTCTGGTCACCATCCCACGATCCCAGCTGGGATTGAGCACCTTGTGCACAGAAACCCCCACCCCCCAGCATGGCTCCCTCCTCAGCGTGCGGTCTGCTTCTCCCTCTCCTCCCTCTGCCCCTCCCCACCCCACTCATGCTCTCTCTCTCTCCCTCTCTCTCTTGCTCTGTCTCAAATAAATAAATAAATAAATAAAATCTTCCCCCAAAAGTGTTCCCCAAACACGGTTATTAGTAGCAACAGCATCTGTGCCTGGGTTACAAGGATTGGATGAGCTACTGTAAGGACAGCATTTATGGGAACATGGGCAGGCAGCAAGTGGGAAAATAAAAAGAGCCACTTCCTCAAATGTGAGCCCATACCATCATCCCATTTTAGGGAGGAGGGAACTGAAGCATGAGAAGCCAAGTGACTTGCCCACAGTCTCATTTTGGTTAGTGGAAAAGGGTCTTAAACAGACTCCAGTTCAGGATTCCTCAACCCCAGCACATCTGGGGCTGGCTAATTCTGCATGGCGGGGGCTGGCCTGGGCGCTGTTCAGCAGCATCCCTGGCCTCCGCCCACCAGATGCCAGGAGCTCCAACTCTTCCCCGCATTTCGACAACCAGAAATGTCTCCAGACACAGCCAAATGTCGCCTGGAAGGCAGAGTTAGCCCCTGCAGAGAAGCTACTCTAAACCAACCCTTGAGCTCAGATGCAAGGATTTTCAGCATCCGACCAAAAGCCCCTCCTCTGACCCCAGTCAGCACTACCCAGAGGACGGGCCCTTTCTCAAGCAAACCCCCAGCTTGCCAGCCTCTGTCCTTCTGCTCTTCTTCCCTACACCCAGGCTGCCTTTCCCACTCCCACCCCCTGCCCAAGCCCACCTGCTTCCTGAATGGCTCCCCCACCCCAGCCCAGAACTCACTGTTTCCTCCCCAGCTCTCCAGCTGGTATCCTAACTAGTCATAAGCATGTCTGGCCTTGCCTGCTCCCTGTCACTGTGCCCCACCCGCACTCCAGACAGAAGCAACTTGAGGGCAGGGGCTGTGCCTGGCTCACCCCTGTGTCCCCAGCACCTCACAGGGGCCGCTGACACCAGGAGGGCGCCCTGCTCTGTACACCTGGCTGTCACAGATGCGACTGGTGCCCAAGCTGACTCCAGGGGCTGAGAAAAGGTCCTGGGCCTTGGGGAGGCAACGGTGCCATCCCACTCAGGAGGGATTCAGGATTAAGAGTGGAAGCCAGACTTGGGCTGTTGTCAACCTCCAGCTCCTGCTGAGGGCTGACTGAGGACAGGTTCGGCAAACCTCCAGCCATTGGTGTCTCCATACGTGCAATGGGGATGATTTCCAGTGACCCAGATTGATAGGATTGCTGGCAGCGCTCCTCGTCCAGTGCTCGCCCTGGTTCCAGCACAAGGATTCCCGGAGGAAGGGAGGAGAAGGTGGGAACCTCCTGGCCCGCGCTCCCGGGGGAGGCTTGACATTTGAAATTCTTGGATCGGGAGGGCAGGGGCTACTCCGCCAACCCGGAG
>RCUC01121196.1:0-17628 GCA_003697995.1 Taxidea taxus jeffersonii
TGCCTGGGTGGCTCAGTCAGTTGAGCCTCTGCCTTTGGCTCAGGGTCCTGGGATCTAGTCCTGCTTCGGGCTCCTTGCTCAGCAGGGAGTCTGCTTCTCCTTCTCTGCATTCTGCATTCTCTCCTTCCTCTGAACAGCACGTGGTCCTAAGGGACAGGCCATGTAACCTCCTGTTCAACACTCACTGAGCGTCTTCTGTGGGCCTTGCCCTAAGCTCAGTGTCACGACCCTCGACACTCGGGTAGCTGAAGGCAGTCTGTTGTGGGGGAAGTTGTTCCAATGGAAGAAGCAGAAGGAATCAGGGATAGCTTAGGAAAAGCACCAAGTTGGAGCTTAATAAATGTATTCGACTAATGAACACATTAGGGAAGGCTCCTGAGGAGACCTTTCAGCTGAGCATGATGGCAGTTGGCCAGGTCAAGGTGAAGAGGAGAGGATATCCAGGCAGGGGGACAGCAAGTGCAAAGGTCTAACAGTGAGAGAGATGTGAAGCATTTAGAAACTGAAAGAACTGTCAGGCCAGGTCTAAAGCCAGGGAAGGGGAGGGTGGGGAGAGGTGAGGCCAGGGAAGAGCAGTTCACGTGCTGCTCTGACGTCTTGGTAAGGAGTTGGAACTTTTTCACAAGAGCAATAGGGAGCCAAAGAAGGATTCTGAGTAGGGAAGTGTCAAGGCAAGATTTATATTTAGGAAGATCTCCCTGGAGGACCAAGGGGGGAAGTAAGGGGCAGGGGGAAGCCAGGTGCTCTGTGAGATCACTGGGATTGTCCTGGTGAGAGATGGTGGGAATGGGTCCAAGCAGACGGACTGCAGAAAAGCTTCCGTAGGAAGATCCTGCAGGCCTTGGGGACAGAGTGCAATGAGACTGGAAGGCAGGGGAGCGGCCAGGGTTCAGGTGCCTGGCCCCTGGGGTCTGCGTGACAATCGGTGCCATCCTCCATTTGAGGACACACACAAGTTTGTTAAGGGGAGATGTTAAGTGTGGTACTGACGAGGTGCTGAGTTGGAGAGCTCTGGGGCCTTTAGACCAGCAGGCTTGGGGCCTGGAGGGAAGGCTGGGAACTGTGGGGCTCATGCAGAGTAAGCTATGAGGTGGGGGGTCCCGGAGCAGTGCTGGGAACACCCAAAGAGGAGAGGAGGAGAGGGCAGGCTAAGAAAGGGAGGGGCAGCAGGGTAGGAGGAAAATGGAGCTGGAGTGCTGGTGGGGGAAGATTCTGGAAACCAAGTGAGAGTGTTTCGAGAAAGACGGGTCCACCAGGCCCAGACCCATCCAGGGGTCAAGGATGACAGTGATGGGATCTTTGGATCTGGCAACTAGTCATGTTAGCAGGAAGGACAAAAGCCAGCCTAGGGGTCGGGGGGTCAGGAACTGGGGGCTAGGAGTTACAGAGCTGATGACCAGGCCCTTCAGCCTGTGAAAGGAGAGGGGAGGCCAGAGGAGTGGGAGCTGGAGGGGTGGGGGGTTGGGGGGGGGGGGGGGGGGAGGGAGCTGATGGCAGTTGATTGCTTATTACTCAGGGGAGAGAGTCCAGAATTTCAATGTTGAAGGGAAAGAGTTTGAAGTTAATGAGGACTGAGGCAAGGGATGGCATCCCTGGAGGTCCCTGAAAAGGGCTGGTGTAGGGAAGCACAAAACACGTTCCCAGGCTGCTGGGATGGGCGCTTTCGGGGTAGGGGGGAGGTTGTGGGAATCCTGTCATTGGCGTCCAGTTTCCCCGGGCAGGGGAGGGGAGGAGAGAGGAGAAGCCCCGGAGGCCCGAATGGTGCTCGTATTGCACCTTTGGCTGGTCGTTTCCCGTATATTTCTCCCGTATATGCACAACACGCTCCGCAACCTAGAGACAGCTGGGGCTAAGGGGCGAGCCCGGGCGTCCCGCTGCTCCCGCCCCCTTACCCTGAAGAGCGCCGCGTCCTGCTGCGCCCGGTAGCCCTGCCGGGCCGCGTGCTTCCAGGGGATGCGGAAGAGGGTCTTGTCTGCGTCCTCCCAGCACAACCCCGCGTAGCGCCCGCTCTCGATCTGCGCCACCAACCAGTCGCGGAGGCGCAGGGGACCCCCGGACCCCGCCATCGGGGACCTTCCCTGACTCCCCCCGCCAGGGGTCGCCGGCCCTCCGGGACGCAGGGCGCCGGCCGCCAGGTCTGGGGCGCGCGGCGGCTGGGACCCCGGCGCGACAGGGAATCGCGAAGCCACCTGCATGGTGCGCGGAAGCGGCGAAAGCGAAAGTTCTGGATGCGCAAGTTTCGCTTTCTTTTCTGTCCCCCTGACCCGGGAGGCCCTATCTCTTCGCTCTTCTCTGTGGTAGCCTGGCCCGGAGGGTGTTGCACCGCATAGAGGGGCCAGTTACGCCACGACCCACTGGAGGGTACCCATTGGAGGGTACGGGGAGGGTAGCCAGGGATCTGTCCGTCCCTGTAGAGGGACCCCGGCGGTCAGCCAGAGGCGTCCCTTGCGCCACCGGTGCACCTGTTCTCTGTACTTCCCTTCACAGCCTATGGGGAAGTCACAGTTCTCTTTTCAGCGCCTGGACTGTACAGATTGTAAAGCCATAGTGCTTCTTAGACTAACTCCCATCAGAATTGGGAGACAGAGACTAGTTTAAAACGTACACTCTTTGCTTCCATACCAGACCTGCAGAAAAAGACTTTCTGGGCAAGAAGCCAGTAATCTGTAGTTAACCAGTTCTCCCGTGGGATTCTGATCCAGGTGGTCCATGAGCCACACTTGGAGAAATACTTCCTTAAATACTGGGAGCCCTCATCCACTGATGCCTCACTAGGGTGTAGGCCTGGCCAAAGCCTTTCCTGCAGGGTCTCAGTAGGTTCTCACCACAACATGTGAGAGGAGTCTACCCATTTTATTAGTAAGAAGAATAAGGCTCAGAGAGGTTAAACCTGTAACAGGGTCATAGAGCTAGTACTCGGAGGCAGTCAGGACCTGTACCTGTGTCTCTCTGTCCCCAAAGCCCAGGAGCCTACACAGTGCCCCCCCCACTATCTCCCAACAGCTTACACCTGGGGTTTAGGGACACCCACCCCCCATAGAAAGTATATACCATTTGTTTCATGTCTATACATTTTTCTAGGGTTTGCATCTTTCATTTAACTGTCAAAGGGAGTTTGCAGTTTGAAAGAGGTCAAGTAGCTCAGACTGTTCTACCCTTTGTTGTGTACATGGGGAAACTAAAACTCCGAATGAGCACAGAGCTGGATTCCTGGTCAGCATTGACCAGAGGCTGGAAGTACTGTCCTCCTCGTGCATGTGTTGGGGGGGGTCTTCATGCTCTCCACCCTCTGTTCTCCCAAGCCAGCAGCCACTCAGTTCTGACCCTCTACAGTTATAGGCACAATTTAGACCCACTTGTAGGGCTCGGGGAGGGGGGTGGAAATGGGGGGGGCGCAAAGCATTTCATAGGATCAAGTCCAAGTGTAATAATTACATCAATGTGGGAATCTGAAGTGTGTCAGACAATCTTTTCATTTTTCTGGGTGGCAGAGTCATAGTGATTAGGAGGATGGGGTTCCCTCAACTTTCCAGCCAGACTGCCTGGATTAGAATCCCAGCCCCACCACTTGCCAGCTGGTGACCTCGGACATCAACCTCAGTTTCCTGAGAAGGCAGCAGATGAGGATTATTTCATCCATCCTCTCACCCCCAATACTGTAATCTGGGCTTCCCCCATAGCCCTGAACATGGTGCTTGGTGAATAACAGGGACCCCCTGACAGGGCGCCACGGTGGGCCGGGATCCTCACTAGCAGGGTGGCTAGTAGGTTGGAGTTTTTTCAGACCCCTCTCAACTCCTAGTTACTTTTAGTTCAGAAAACTCAGCTCGGATGACCTCTGTTCAACTCAAGTCCATTTGCTGCTTGCTGGGGTTGCCCTGAGGCTTTCCTTCCCTCCTCAGTGGCCGCCCCCTGGCCTTTAAGCTCTAGGTGGGAAGGGTCTTGAGTGGGAGAAGATATTTGCAAATGATACATCCAATAAGGAGTTAATATGCAAAATATATAAAGAACTTTAAATAAGTCACCACCAAAAGGCCTACAATTACCTGATTAAATGGTCACCAAGGAACTACTTCTTAACGGCCACCATGGGACACAGACTGCCTAGGTTCAAATCCAGCCTCCCCTACTCTAGCTGTCCTCAGGCAAGCTGCCTACCCTTTCTGAGCCTCAGTTTCCTCCCAGAGATGAAGTGAATTCATGCATATAAAAAGTCAAGCATGAAGGAGGCACTATTTGGACAGCTTACTAGCTAGTATTTGTGAAAAGAGAAGAGGAGGGAGCTGGTGACATGGAGAAGGGCTTTGGGGAGAAAGGGTTCAGAGAGAAGGAGGGATTCAGGGGCCTTTTCAGGAGACCAGGGCTTCAGGGAGAGATTGGGTGGGGTGGTCGGGCAGTGAACGAGAGTCCAGGAATTCAGCCCTGCCCAGAGCGATTTTGGGGAGGTGGCAGGCTCCTCCAGACCCTCAGGGATGCCGACCCCCTCCCAGCCCTGTGTCCTGCAGGCTCCAGCCCCACGCAGAGTCCTGCATCCCTGCCCCTTGCTGAATGACTAGGAGGAGCTCAGACAGACAGCTTCTGTGTCTCTTTAATATCCTCCAGGCCCATCCAACCCCCCCACCCCCCACCCCCTCCCACTCCCGCTGCCTTTAAGGGTGGAGGCCCGGGTGCCCCCTCCCCCCAGCCCAAGGACTAAGGCACCAAGTGGCTGCAGCAGGCCGGCTTAGACACAGAGACGCACGGATGGAGGACACACAGACTGCAGACGCAGACAAGCAGGGCGGGCATCAGGGGCAGGGGCAGGGCTCGGGGCGCAGCGGGGCTCCCACAGGCTCTGGGCCCGTCCTGGAGGCCGTGGGAGGCCCAGACAGCCCCGAAGGGGACCGGTCGTTAGGAAGAGGGGCGCCACGGCGGGCCGGGATCCTCACTTGCCGCCTTTGCGGGACAGACACCGCGGGAGGCAA
Source organism: Taxidea taxus jeffersonii (assembly GCA_003697995.1). NCBI lineage: Eukaryota > Metazoa > Chordata > Mammalia > Carnivora > Mustelidae > Taxidea > Taxidea taxus. The sequence goes on from RCUC01121196.1 coordinate 4,965, forward strand.
GAGAAAGTCTGCTTGACGCGCGCCAGCAGGGGCAGCGGCCGGTGGGCCTCCCGGGGCGGCCGCGGCACCAGGCGCTGCAGGGTTCCCTCGGAGGCCACCGAGTGCGGCGCGGGGGCTGCTGGCGCAGGCACAGGGCCCTGACGGCAGCGCGCGCACAGCGGCAGCAACGCGCGCACCTCCTCCTCGTCGCGGAAAGGGCTCTCTCCGAAGCGCTCCTCCAGCTGCCGGCGGAGCTGGGGGGCGGGGGGTGGGTGTGGGGAGGAGGCCGGGGGTCGGTCGGTGCCAGGCTGCCGGCCGGTCCCCTCCCCGGTCCTCGTCGCTTCCCCGGGTCTGGGAGCTCCCCACCCCTCGCTAGGCCCCTCCCCTTCCTGAGCATCCTCTCCCCTTCTCTTCTGAGTTTCCCTGGCCCGCAGCGAGCCCCCTCCTCCTCTAAGTCCCTTCCCTCTCCTGGACCACACTCCCCCTCGGACACTCCATCTTCCCGACCTGCTAAAGCGACGCCCGCCCCCGGCCCAGTGGTGACCGCCTGAGTCTTCCTCCCTGAGCAGCAACCTCCTCCACACTGGCCTCTTGGCCATCTGCCCAATGGGTATAAAAGAAAGAGAGGTTTTGGCCTCATCAGGGACCCAGGGGTGGAGTAAGGGAATGGACATTTCTCCCCAAAGGGGTCAAACATTCAAATGCCTCCAGGTTCCAGGCAGAAAGAGAAAGTAGTGCTGGCACCTGGTCATACTGAAGGGTCCCTAGTCTAGCCCAAAGGCATCCAAATACTAAACTAAAAAGGAAAAGAAAACATCTGGCTGACCAAACAAAATACACCTAGAGGCTAGATTAGCTCAGGGGTCACGAGTTCAAGACCCCCAGAAAAATCTCTTGTCAGGTCTGAAGCACAGGCTAACTTCTTTCCCATCAGTGCTCCACTCAAGCGGGAAGCAGTCTCCCAGCCCTGCCCAGCTCCTGCCTCTGCCCCAGCCCCTACCTTCCGGGAACTGCCCCAGCCAAACTCTTCGAGCTGCTGCCTAAAGCCTGGGTTGGGGTTGGCGATAGGCCGGGTGGCCTTGATGGCTTCAAGCACGTCCCGCCAGCCTAGCCCCGTCACAGTCATCACATAGGCGGTCACGATGGTGGTGCTGCGGGAGATGCCTGCAAAGCTGGGACACCCGCCCCCCCAACCCCAGGCTTCAGGTAAGGCCCAATCTCCTCCATGCCCTGCCCCCAGACACCCCCTCCCCACCTCAGCTCTCCCGCCCTCCTTCTTGCCCTTGCCTCTGAGCTCCCATCCCAAAGAGCCTGCCAGGACCTGTTTTCCCACTTCCTTTGCCCATGCTGTTCTTTCTGCCTAGAGTATCCCCTGGGTACTCTCCCACATCAGAGGCCTAAGTGGGAAAATCACTTCATTCATTCATTCAGCAAATGTTTCCTGACTATCTGCTATTTGTCAGGTACTGCGGATATGGTGGGGAATAAAATAGACATGGTCTGTCCTGGGGCTTACAGGAAGGTTGGGAGAGATGGCCACTAACCAGGGAAACAATTTCAGGTAGGGATAACTGCTCCGATGAGGAGTCCAGGGGCTAAGGGATCATATAGGAAAGGTTTTAATGTAGTGGAGGGGTTGGGGAGGGATTAGGGAAGGGGTTTCCAAGGAAGTGACATCAAGCTGAGCCCTAAAAGGTGGGTAAGGGCCAGTCAAGAATGTTCTGGGCAGTGTATGAAGCCCACGAGGTGGGAGCTGGCCAGTGCAGTTGGAGTGGGGCAAGCAGGGGCAGAGGGTGACAGACAGGCTGAAGGAGCTGTTCTTAGGACAAGGGCTCTGAAAGCGAGCTGCCCTGATCCCAGCATAGGGGAGGTGCTCAGTGGGAAGTTATGGGATGAATGATATCAACTGGGGTGAGTCCCTGTCTCCCAGCCTGGGATTCCCCACTGTTCAGCCCTATTTCCTCAAAGGCATGGAGGGGAGGAGAGGGAGCATGAATACTCGGAGGATGCTGGGCTACATGCATGACCTCGCCTATTCCCTCCGGTTAGCCCATCTGGTAACAGTCTTTTCTCCATTTTACAGATGAGCAAGTGGGAGTCTCGGGGAGAAACAGCTCTTTGGCCTTGGCCACACAGCTGGTAAGGGACAGGGCCCTGATTGGAACTTCCCGACCAGCCTCCATCAGATGAATGGCGGACTGTCATGTGTGACAACGGGCTGGAGAAGGTCTATCCCAGGTTCCTAATTCCCTGTGTGGTGGAGGACAGTCCCTTACTTGCTCCCCTCATTCCTCTCTTAACTCACCAGTGCACAAGGCAGTTCCCCCCATTGAGGCGGCAACAGTGGATGAAGTTGATACATTCTTTGAAGTGCTTTTTGCTAGAGAAGAAAGCAATAGGGTAGCGAGCATTGGTGGGGCAGGTCTCCTAGGAGTCATCCCCCTCAGCAAGAATGTCAAGATGCCCAGGGTCCTCAGGGCCGCCAGCCCAGGCAGCGAACAGGGCCTGTATAATAGTCTAAGTGCAAGGCTGTGGGAAGCCACAATGGGGACATTTCAGGTAGTGAAAGCGGCCAATGATGAGAAATCCTATCACAGAGGCAGGAGCACCTCCCCAGTGGGTCCCGTGGATCCTCTTTTCATGGAGACTTTATCTTGGTCTTTCAAAGACATGTGGGAGGAGACAGAGGAGTCCCACTCCTCTGGGGTCTGCAAGCAGAGCACCTGGGGACAAGGGTAGTCAGCCATGGGTTGGGAGGAGTGTCTGTCTGGGTCACTCCCCGGCTGGGGAGGCAGTACGGCTCATAACACACAGAAAAAATCCTGCTTTCTGAGTCCCTGTTACAGGCCAGGGCCTGTCCTGGATCCTCAACCTGCACCATCTGATCTCAGAGAGGGAAAGCGATTGGTGGAAGGTCACACAGCAAGAAAATGGCAAGCCTGGCTGGAGCCCAGATGTCTTAACTCTAGGGCCAGGAAGTGGCTAAGCCTGACCCCTTCAAGTCTGCTGAGTGTCTGATCCTTAGGCAGAGTACTCTCTCCATCTCACAGCTAAAGACCATCTCACAGCTAAAGGTCTGGGAGGTTAAGGGTCTTGGCCTGGGGCATAGGCAAGAGCGTAGCTGAGACAGAGACAAAGAGAGATCTGAGTGAGCACTTGTGCTAGGCTCCCCAGGACAGCTTTCTGATGTGAGTCCACTCTGCCCTCCCCCAGACCACCCCCCACTCTCCCTACCACCACCACCACCACCTCTCTCCGTGCCTCCAGAGAACTTACATGGGTACCTCAGGGGTGTCTGCCACAGGGATGCGAAGGTAGGTTATGTCCTGCAAGTACAAAACACACAGGGGCAGTAGGGGGCCCTCGGCTGTGCCTCCGGCCTTGGCCTGGGCCACCCAAGCACCTCATGACCCCAGCCCAGTTCCTGCTCCTCTCTGAGCCACTGTTGCCCTCTCTATCCAAAGAGGCTAGATATCACCTGAGTGCCTTCCGGCTCTATCTGTCTTCAGTTCCAGAACCTTCTGAGAATTTGGTATCCTAACCTCATAGGTGATTTGGGCATAAGGACTTGATAAAAAGGATTCAGGGATCTTTTATTTAATAGGTAGGAAAGGGCCACTAACAGTGACTCTCCTCCAAATGAGGATTACAATATTACACCAAAAAAAGGACAAAACAGGGGCCGCTGGCTGGCTCGGTTGGTAGAGAATGCACCTCTTGATCTCAGGGTTGTGAGTTCGAACCCCCATGTTGGACATAGAGAGATTACTTATTGTAAAAGGTGTGTTTTTTTTTTTCATTTTAAGACTTTATTTATTTGTCATAGAGACAGAGTGAGAAAGCATGCACAAGCAGGGGCAGCAGGAGGCAGAGGGAGAGGGAGAAGCAAGCTCCCTGCTGAACAAGGAGCCCCATGCAGGACTCAATCCCAGGACCCTGGGATCATGACCTGAGCCAAAGGCAGACTCTTTTTTTTTCTTTTTAAGTTTTCTATTTTTTATTTTCCTTTTTTTTTTTTAGATTTTTTTTTTTTTTTTTTACTTGACACAGAGAGAGAGAGAGAAAGACCACACAAGCAGGGGGAGCAGCAGAGGGAGAGAGGGAGAAGCAGGCTCTCTGCTGAGCAGGGAGCCCAAAGCTGGGCTCGATCCCAGGATGCTGGGATCATGATCCGAGCTGAAGGCAGCTGCTTAACCTACTGAGCCACCCCGGCATCCTCCAAAAAAGGTTTTTTAAAGGTCTTATCAAAAATAGGGGCACTTGGGTGGCTCAGTGGGTTAAGCCTCTGCCTTCGGCTCAGGTCCTGATCTCAGGGTCCTGGGATCAAGTCCCGATCGGGCTCTCTGCTCAGTGGGGAGCCTGCTTCCTCCTCTCTCTCTCTCTCTCTGCCTGTCTCTCTGCCTACTTGTGATCTCTCTCTGTCAAATAAATAAATAAATTCTTAAAAAAAATAAATTTCAGGGGCGCCTGGGTGGCTCAGTGGGTTAAAGCCTCTGCCTTCATTCGGCTCAGGTCCTGATCTCAGGGTCCTGGGATTGAGCCCCGCATCGGGCTCTCTGCTCAGCAGGGAGCCTGCTTCCCCATTCTCTCTCTGCCTACTTGTGCTCTCTGTCTGTCAAATAAATAAATGAATGAATCTTAAAAAAAAATAAATAAATTTCATTATCTTGAAAAGAAACAAAAACCATGAAAATAAGTTTCTACCTCATTAATTGTGGCTATAAAACTGTGTGCTAATTATTAAAATAATCAAGGGATGAATTGTCAGTAATTTCTCCCACAAACTGGCTATGACGTCCTTTACTTGGTGCTTAAACTTCACACAAGATCATAGGATGATTTGGGCTCCTGTTCCAAGAATCACTTTTCTCAAGGACCTCTTTTATTATTTTTATATTTTTTCTCAAGGACCTCATTTAATCCTTTGATATTCAAACGACCCTTTTCCAGTGTCAGGCCTGACACCAGCCCTGGCTAGGGGACCCCAGGGCCAGGTCCTCATTTGCTAATGGCTTTGTGTGAGATTCCAGCCCTTCTTGGGCTCACTTTTCCCAAGGTCACACCATCCTGCCTCTTTTGCAAGGTTTGCAATTTCACTTTGCAACACATTTGGCCTTGGGATTGTTTGGCATTATCAAACAATGTGGGAAGAAGGGAAGGCTGTTGGTGTAGGGACTCATCCGGCAAGCCGTCATTTCATTAGTCAATCTACTCATGACCTGACAGCCTTCCCTGTGCAATCTAGTGACTGCACACTCCAAATCCTCCAGAACAAACCTGCCCTATAAACCAAAATCAGGCTCCATTGACCTGGAAATTTCTTGTTTGAATGACACTGAGAATCCCAGATTATTGGAGGTTGCTCTTAGACACCATCAACACTGACACATGGAGAAACTAAGGCCCAGAGAGGGGAAGGAACCTATCTGGGGTCACACAGCAAATCTGGTTTGGATTTCAGATCTCCAGAGCCCTTTTCCACCCATAGTTATTCCCTTTTAGTGGGTGACACATACTTTAATAGATAAGGAGGAAGGGGCCCTTCTTTATGGGGGGGCCCCTATTTATAGGATGAGAATATGATTAACTTTGCTAGATCAGCTGTAATTTGTTGGCTCTTATGTGGAGCTCAACAACTCAGTAAGGTAGGTGCTGTTATAAAATCACCATTTTAGGGACGTCTGGGTGATGCAGTTGTTTGAGCGTCTGACTCTTGGTTTCTGCTCAGGTCGTGATCTCAGGGTTGTGAGATTGAGCCCCACATTGGGCTCCACACTCAAGGCAGAATCTACTTGAGATTCTCTCTCCCTCTACCCTCCTGCTCATTCTCTCCCTCTCTTTCACAAATAAATAAATACTTATAAAATTCCTATTTTACAACTCAGGCAACTGAGGCTCAGAATGGTGAAGTCCTGTGCCCATGATTATAAAAGCATTCTGGATTTACTACTTTCCTTTTCTGGGTTAGAACAACCTTACCTCCTCTTTTCCAGGACTCCATAAAACCAGCACCAACCCTTCTGGTGGGGGCCATGCTTTACTGTGTGCAAAGCATCTTCACCATCCTACAGCCCCTTTGCATCCTCACAGTGGCCCCTTTGGGGGCAGACAGGACTGAGGGATCAGAGGCCCAGACAGGTAAAGTCACAGCCCAAGATTACACAGCAAGACACAGAACACAGAACCATCCATTTGTAGTAATCAATCCAGCTGGGCAATGGAAAGCCCATGGAGGGGCCTTTTTAAAGTTCAGGGTGAGGTCTCTGGGGTCAGACCATCAAATCCTAGCTCCTTAGCTTCCTGGCTGTGTGACCTAAGGCAAGTTACTTTACCACTCTGGGCCTCGGTTGCTAACTAGGGATCAAATGAGGATGCTGATGTAAAACAAGGCAGTTTTTAACAAGATGACCAAGTATGGGTCAGGGAGGCAGTATAGGGCCTGGCACATAGTAAGTACCTGAGAAATGGGTGCTGGGGGGGAATGCTGAAGCTCCCCTCCGCACCTGTACACCACCAAAGGATAGGGGTAAGGAGTACCTGCAGCAGAGGCTGGGGTGACTCATGGATAGAGATGATGTGTGTGATCTTGTTCCGGCCCAGCTGGTCCGGGTCTTTGGCATCTGAAAGAAACGAAATGCCTGAGCCTCTCTGGTTAGTGCGACTCACATGTCCCTGACGGCCAAGAGAGGTGGGAGCTCACTGCCCAGCTCCCCTCCCCACCCCTCCCTCTCCACTTTGGCCCAACTTCTGCCAGCCCCCTGCTCCTTGGCCCCCTCCTGCTCCTGGTCTGACAGGTCCCGCCGCATCCCTAGGCTCCAGTCTTGTTGCTGGGGCACCCACAAGTAACAGCCCAGCCCCTTCCCAGCCTTGTCCCTGGAGTTCCTTCCATAGCAAACACCATTTCCTGGCATATCTTTGATGGAGCCGGGAATCCTGTCTACAAAAAGGTTTGCTCACCCAGAAGCTATGTGTAGAAGATGTTCTCTGCAGTACTGCTCATAACAGTAAACACACGAGAAATTGTTAAAAAGTGGGAGCAACCTATACATCCATCCTGAGAAAGCTACATAAATAATGGTGTATCCATACTTGAATACTGTGCAGCCGATGGCTAGAGAAGACCTCTCTGTGCTGATGTGCGAGCATGTCCACAGTGCATTATTACATAGGAAACAGGTGACTGAACGGTGTGCAGAATAGACTTTCATTTTTGTTTTAAATGTTACATCTGCATCCATAAAGACATATAAAAACCAGCCCAAGGCTAAACCTCACACTTCTATCAGTGGCTGTCTCTAGGGGCTGGAATTCCAGTGTATGGGGGTCTTTTGGAATCAGAATAAATAACACATATCCCCTTTCTCTCCATAAGTCTACTTCATTCAACACATTTCCTGAGTGTTTACTATGTGCAGCCTTGGCTGGGCATGGGGGTTCACGGGCAACTTCATGGCCCCTGCCCTCATGGGGCTACAGACTTCAAGAGATTCCAGAGTTTCCTTAGCTCAATACTCAGAAATCAAGGGGTATGAACAGTGGAGGTGGCTCTGAGAGGAGGAGATCAGATTCATGAGAGTGAAGCATCAATGCCAGGACAGGGGGGAGGGGGACAGGGATGGATGCAGAAAGCCCTGCCCTGGTGCAGATGCCCCTTCCTCTCTGAAGCTTTCTCTGATCCCACGTGGAAGTGTGGAGTCTCAGGATCAGCCTGTCTCTTAGCACATGCCTGGGACAGGGAGAGGGCCGTGGCCTTGGGATGGAGTGGGCAGTGCTAACAAGTTTCTGGGTACAGTCCAGTCTCTGGAAACCTCCCCTCTGTGTAGAAGGTTGTAGGGGTAAGGCTCCTGGTTTTCCAGCTAGAAGCAGCACCCTGAGCAGACCTCAACTCGGAACCTCAGGGCTGTAAGAGCCCAGAGAGGTGAGTGGGCCTTGTGCTGGGGGAGAGGCTGGGGCTTAGAGCAGGTACAGACTTGCCTGACATCTGGCAGGTGTTTTGAGCCCTTTGCATTGGGGACACTCCCCCCCCTCCGCCCTTATCCCTTAGTCGTCATGAGCTCCTTCTCCCTCCCAGCCTGGCATTGCTTCCCTGCCCCCGGCCCCATTCCTGAGTGCTTCCAAGGTGCGTGGGCCACAGCATGAATGGTGGACACAGGCCTGGACAGGCAGAGTGCCACAGCCTTGGGACAGAGTGGGCAGTGCTCACCAATGAAGTTTCCGAGGTAGAGTCCAGGAAGTACCTACAGGAGAGACAGGCTGGGGTCAGTGGCATAGGGGTGCACAACTTCCCATCACCTAGCTGGGGGCCCACAGCCCATCTCCATCCCATGACCAGATGTCTGGACCTCAGGACTCAGGCAGCAATCTCCTCCCCTTCCTGGGCCTGGACTCTGTGAGAGGGGCTAGGGAGGACAGGAGGGGGGCACCAGAGGAGGCCAGCTTGGGTAGGGGTGAGAGCTTGAAGCAGGGAGGGAAGAGGAACAGGCTGTGGGAGAGAGGAACAGGGAGCAGGGAGAGAGGAACAGGGAGCAGGGAGAGAGGTGAACTTGACAGGTGGGTGGTGGGGAATTCTGAGGGAGGTGGGAAGGCAGGGACAGAGGTAGGGTCATGCAGAGGCAGAGGGGAAAGGATGGAAAAACAGTACCAGAGAGAGAGTCCAAGGAATCAGAGACAAGGAAGACAGAGATGCCTGGAGACAGGGAAAGGGACTCAGAGACATAGAGTGTGGGAGTGACAGAGAGCCACAAAAAGACCCAACAAGAAATACAGAGTCACAGAAACAGGCAGAGACAGACACACAGGGAGAGCGAGGCCAGAGATACCCGGAGAGACAGAGACGTGAGCAGTGAGACACAGGGATGCAGGGTCAGAGAGTCACCGGGAGACAGAGATCTAGACACACAGAGCCTCAGGGCTAGGGCCAGAAGGTCAGAGGCGGGCACAGCGACCCAGGCGGAGCCTGCGCCCCGGCGGGGCTGGGGGCGGCCAGGTGCGGGCTGCGCGGTCCCCGTCCCCCTACCTTAGTCATGCCATTCCCCATGATCCCGGGGGCGGGGGTCCGGGCGCACCCCCAGCTCGCCGCCCGGAGAGCGCTTGGGTCGCAGCTGCCCTGCTGGCCCAGGCCGGGCGCCTGCAGCCTGGCGGGGAACAGGGGCCCCTGCCCGGTCGCCGCAGCCGCCGCAGCCGCCGCCGCCACCACCGCCCGCCGACCCCCGGCCAGGGAGGGAAATGGTGGTGGAGCCGCCGCCGCCGCCGCCGCCGCCGCCGCCACAGCCACCGCCGCCGCAGGCTCCTCCTACCCCCTCGGTCATGTGGGGCCCCCCCCACCGTGGGTCGCGGCGGGGGGCTGGACAAAGCCCCAGTGTGCCGGGCCCGGGGCCCGCGGGACAACGGCAGCTTGTTGGGCCGCGTGGGGCCGCCACCTCCGGAGGTGGGGGCGGGGACGCTCCCCCGACCTGGCACCGTCTGGCGCGGGGGGGTGGGGTGGGCGCGGGGACGGGAAGAGCCCCCGGCGGGCCCCGGCGGGCCCCGGCGGGCAGCGCAGCCACTCGGATCCCAGCTCCGGCGCTGACCCGGACTGCCTTGCGGGCCCTGGGGCCGAGCGCCAGGCTCCCTCGGCCTGGCCGCGATTTCCTAGCAGAAACGTGACGGGAGCAGGACTTGGATCGCTATGGGTTCCCCTGTATTCAGATACTGTGTGGGTAATTCCTTCCTTCAGTACATCCTCACTCCTGCACCCCCCCCCCCCATGCGGGCGTCAGCCAGCCGTCCTCCTCCCCCACTCATGCGGCCATCTGTCCTCCCATCCTCCAGTCCACCCATTCATCCCTACCTCGGTCCATCCATTCATCTATCCGTCTATCCATCCTCCCTCCCTCCCTCCCAGCCATTCGTCCCATCCGCGTTAGAATCTATGCGGATGGTGCCATTTGGGTCAGGTCTGGGGAGACCTGGCATTAGTGCCCTCAAGGGACCTCAAGAGATCAGAGGTCAAATGTGAGGAGAGGGAGGCAAGGGGGAAGGTTCCAGACACCTGAGTCCCTTGGAGTAAGAGAGACTACAACAGGATGTAGTTAGAGGCCAGAGTCCTGGACCTGAAAAGGTTCCAGGTCCTATTCACCTCTGACCTGCTGGTGACCCTGGACAACTTCCCTTGGCTCCCAGCTGCCATGTGTGTCCCAGTGTGTGGAGGTGAGCCCTTTCTGGCTGCTAGGACCCAAGCTGAGGATCGTAAAATACTTGAGAAGGGGCATCTCCCATGGGTCTGAAATGGAAGCAGCAGCTCCAGCTCCCGTCCTCCAGCCACTGGCCACCTGGCATCTGCAGTAGTAGGTGACCATGGGGGGAATGTTGGTACAGAGCAGGACGGAGCGTTGACGGAACTGGTTTGAAATGCAGGGACTGGAAAGAAAACTGTCACTGGCATTTCTTTCCTCCTCAAATTCCCAGCGTCCATGGGGCTGCCTGTCTCATCTCTCCCTGCGCACAGGATTCTCATAAAAACTACAACAAAGCTTACTGAGCACATACTGTATGGCAGATGCTAGGGACCCAGAGATGGCTAAGGCGGAGAAGGTTCCTACCTTTGTCGGCTAACAGTGCAGACCAGCCCTGCCCAAAAGAAATATAATGCGGGCCACATTTTCTAGTGGCCACATTAAAAAAGTAGAAAGAAACAGGTTGTTAATAATGTTTTTATTTAATCCAGTATATCCACAATATTATCATTTCAACATGCAATCAATATTGAACAATTATTGAGGCATTCTACATCCTTTTTGTTGTATTAAGTCTTTACAATCCAGCGTGTACTTTACACTTGGAGCACATCTCAGTTCAGGCTAGCCACAGGTCACGTGCTTAACAGCCATATGTGGCTGGTAGCTACATATAGGACATCAGGGGTCTAGGAGGCAAGGCGTACAAAAGAATCGAATAGACAAAGTATTTACAAATGCTCACAATTTTCAGTGAGGGAAAGAGGAGGAGGCAGGAAGAACCTTTCTTAAATAAGCAACATCTGAGCTACGACTTGATGTATAAGAAAGACCCAGCTATTTAAAGAGAGATTTCCAGCAGAAGGAATAAGACAAGCAAAGGCCCTGTGGTGGGAAGAGTTTGTCCTTTGCAAAGGTCAATGGGACTGGAGAGGAGGGGCACCAAGGAGCTTGAGGATAAAGAGAAAGTGGGGAGCCCAGTGCACAGGACTCTGTATGGCCATAACTGGAAGTCTAGGTTTTCTGTCTCTGTATGATGAAACTGTGGTGGGAAAATTTAACAGGGGAGGCCGGCCCTGTCATCTGGTTTACATTTTAAGCTGGTCACTTTGACGCCTATCCAGAGCGAATATATTAGAGAGGCAAAGCAGGGAGGCCAGTGAGATGGTGGTGCCCTGGGACACAGCAGGAGCAGAGAAAACTGGAAAGAAGGGGACAGACTTAATATTTTGGCAGCGTAGCTGATGGGACTTGCAAATAGATTGGACATGAGGAAAAGGGAGGAATTCTAGGACCATCCCCCATTTTCCTGCCTTGAAAACCACTGTTTGTGTCACAGAAGTGAAAGCAGGACCTCATCTATTCAACACATGTCTGTTGGGCAGCAAGTTATACGTGAGTCATTACACCAAAGATGTGCTGACTTGAGTTTCCCAGAATGCCCACCCCACAGATGGTATAAAGAAATGCTGGTGGAGGGGTCTGAAGGCTAGTTCCTAGTTCTGGCCCTGGCTTTAGCCGCTCTGTGGCCCTGGGCAGGCGACCAAATGCCCCTGGATCAGTTTCCTCATTCATAAAGGGGCAATAATTAACAGCGCCTTGGACTTGGACTTGGTTGTTGCGGGAATAAGCAAATTGCATGTACAAAGATCTCCATCACGTTAAAAGCTCTGTAAAAACACCAGCTGTAGTTATTAGGCTTAACACATTTAGTGTCTATGAACTGTTCCGCCCTCGGAAGTGTTAGCTGTTGCAAACTCAGTTTGCCTTAAATAAGTCAGGGAGAAATTGTTTTACAAAACCAGGAATGTGAAGATGCTAAAACACAGGTCTCACTTTGTCACTTCCTTGCTTAAAACCTTTCAGCGTGGTTCATTGTGGCAGGCAACATAACGGTCTTCCCGAAGAAGTCTGTGCTCTAATTCCTAGAAATTGTGAATATATTATGTTAGATGGGAAGGGGGCATTAAGGCTGGTGGATGTAATTAAAGTTGCTAATCAGCCGATCATGAGATGGAAAGGCTATCCTGGATTATTCGGGTGGGCCCAATGTCATCCCCCTGGGTCCTTAGAAGCAAGAGAGGGAGGCAGGAGTATAGAGTTGGGGAGTGGGGGTATCTGATGGTAGAAACAGAGGTCAGGAGTGTTATGATTGCTGACTTTGAAGATGGAAGGGGGCTGGAAGCCGAGGAATGCAGGTGGAAAAGCAAGGAAACAGATTCTTTCCTAAGGCCTCTTAGGAACCCAGCCTTGCTAACATCTAAATCTTAGCCTAGTGAAACCCACTTCAGACGCCTGACCTAAAAAACTACAGGCTCATACATTTGAGTTCTTTTAGGTCACTCAGTTTGTGGTAATTACAGCTGGAATAGGAGTACAACACACTCACCAATGTCCTTTGGAAAAATTCAATCTGTACGGCATTGGACGCATTCAATCTGTTCAGCATCCTTGTGGGATCCGGCTTCTGC
>RCUC01121199.1:0-13404 GCA_003697995.1 Taxidea taxus jeffersonii
GAGAAAATGAGAATTCATTGAGGCTAGGAATGAAATAGAAAAAAAATAGAAAAATCAAGTTGGAAGTAAAGATTAAATTACAAGATGACAAAAGAATATATTTAAATATGTTTTATCTTTAAAATTTTGACATTTTCCCTGTTAGCAGCTTTCATAACCATAGTAAAATCATCAAAACCAGGAAATTAGTACTGATACAATTTTATTAAGCAAACTGTGGAGACCTCATTTGAATTTTGCTATCTGCACCACTTCTAGCTGGCCCAAGATTTATTCCAATATCCTATACTTCATTTAACAAATATCTTCTGGAAAGATAATTTGAGACTGTAAAAATTGTTTCTTTTACTTTTGCAAACTAATTAGAATGTTCATTCATTGTATCTTCTGAAGTGATGTTTATCTTGATGTTAGCCAAATAATTTTTCTATTTTATAATATCTTTTACATTTATTAATGAAACTTTTGCTGTAATGTTATTTTCCACTTGGTTATGTATTCAACTATTTGTATTTGAATGAACACATGAGTTCTTATCTATTATATGAATTATAATCCATTTTTATCATTATTTAGTGTATTACTCAAATTGTTCCAGAGTTGACCCTTGGGAACTCCTTCAGGTTGGCTTCTGTGTCCTTTGGAATATCTCTGTAATTTTTTTAGAAGTTTCTGATTTCTGGGTACCACAAGTTGTTCTAGGTGCTTCCTATACTTGCCTTGCCTAAGCCCAGGAATCAGCAATTTTTCCCAAGGGCCTTGGGTTCTCTTTCATAAAAAATAGCATTTAGAACTTAAACCCATTATTAGTATTGGAATGTTATTGCTCATTGGTCCTTTCAGCAGACAGATGCAGAAAATATATGCCTTTAAACACACACACACACACACACACACACACACACACACACTTTTATATCCACTTCTATATTCATCCATCTGAATTCAGATTAAAAATTGCTGATACAGGGGCACCTGGGTGGCTCAGTGGGTTAAGCCTCTGCCTTTGGCTTAGGTCTTGATCTCAGGGTCCTGGGATCAAGTCCCGCATCGGGCTCTCTGCGTGGCAGGGAGCCTGCTTCCTCCTCTTTCTCTCTGCCTGCCTCTCTGCCTGCTTGTGATCTCTCTCTGTCAAATAAATAAATAAATAATCTTTTTAAAAAATTGCTGACACAGTTCCAGATCTATTAATGATGTTGGAGACATCCTTTTTTAAAGTTCTAATTGTTTTCAGTTCCATGATTGTTTTACCCCATGATTGGGTAAAAGGGTGGATCTACTTTTCTTTAGATTTTGGCTTTGGGAAGATAGCTCTGAGTCTAATTTTGTTGAATATCCCCTTGTTTACAGTCTCATCAGAAATATCAGCCTCCTCAGCCATTCAGATCTCTACAAGAAGAAATGGAATCTTGATGTACACACTATATTAAGGTCAATAAATTAGTGACAAGTGGAATAATATAAAGCTCACCTTTCATATTTAAGCCATCATCCTATTTGGCACACCAGGAGATGGGATCTTTATGCCTAATTTCTCTCAAGCAAACAAAGCATTTTTTTTTTTTTTTTTTTTTTGCCTGAATGTCTAGGTGTGGAAATCTTTGCTCCAAAGGAGGGAGAACTAGACTACATAATTGTTTCTTTTTCTTTATTGATACTCTCTTCCCTTGTCACCATCTTCATTTCCTCACCTCACATTCTCTCCCAGTACAGCTGCAGTCAGTCTTCTGACCACAAGCCTTAGCAAAATTGACTGATGGCCACATAGTATCAATCAAGAGAATGTTTTAGTCCTCATCCTTTTTTTTTTTTTTTTTAAAGATTTTATTTATTTATTTATTTGTCAGAGAGAGTGCACGAGAGCAGGGGAAATTGGTAGGCAGAGGGAGAAGCAGGCTCCCCAGTGGGCAAGGAGCGGATCCCAGGACCTTGGGATCACAACCTGAGCCGAAGGCAGTCACTTCACAGACTGAGCCACCTAGGTGTTCCAGTCCTCATCATTTTTTACTTCTTGGCAGCATTTGCTGTTCTTTCTCTTGCTCTACCAGAGCAAGAGACTGGGTGTAGTAGATCTTGTACAGAGTCAGCATTGTTACGTTCAGCAAGCTCATCCTCCTTATCGAAATCCACCCCCCCACCCGACACCTCAACTCCATAATATTAGAACAACTCTTTCTTTGAGATTTTTTTCTGTTTTCAAATCAACATCCGCTACAAACTTGAGAAACTTCTGAATGGCTAAATTTCCACTACTTTTCACATCTATCTTGTTTTTAAATTTTGGTGGTTCCTTATATAGTTTCACATTATCTTCTCTTCTGAATCTGGTTACTCCTTAAGAAGCAGGCCTTTGTTACCTCTAAACTGGACCAAAGATGGTGATGTCTCTACCTTTCTTTTCACTCTAAACTTTATCTTTTGCCCTGCCATCAATGAACCTATCTACTACGTGCATCTAGTCATTTCCTTCTTCTGCTCAAAACTCTTCTTGACACCTCTTTGCTTATTGCCTATCAAATTATATCTAAACTCTTCTGCAAGCTTTATGTTATCTTTAAGACCTGGTTATTTCCTGCCTATTAATTTTAGTTTTTGCCTTGTTCTTATTTATTTATTTAAAAGATTTTATTTATTTGGGGGAGAGAGAACATGAGTGGGGGTGGGGAGGGGCAGAGGGAGAAGCAGACTCCCTGCTTATGCGGGGCTCCATCCCAGGACCCAGGATTATGACCTGGGCTGCAGGTAGCCAACTGAGCCTTTCAGGGGATCCTAGTTTTAAATTTTAGATTTTAGTTCTCTCTCTGCTCTTCTTGAACTTTGCTGTCTGAGTTAGTTTTCTCCCTACTTTCATGTTTTTCTTACCGAACTCAATCAATTGTTTTACCATGGGATATTTTCCTCTCAGGTTTGTGCTGATCACATCTGCAAGCATCCACATAGATTTTCCCCATCTGCATATGGTAATCTTTGTTTCCAAAGAGTTGGATATGTTTTTCCTCTAATAAAATAATGACCCTTTGGTTGAGCAAGGAAACTATATATAGGCAAGTGGTTCTCAGTTTGGGATGGGTGCCAAAAAGAGACTAGGGTAGGATATTAAAACATAAGGGGAAATTCAGATTGATTTTGAAAAAGTTGATAAAAATTTCTCTAATTTGTCTTTGTCACATAGAATTTACTATAAATTCTAAGTAATGTTAAGTGAAGTCATAAGAGACTATTGAGAGACACTGATCTCAAGCATAGACTCTGTCTCTTAGGCTTTGCAGAAACACCCCCTTCATATTCTGGTGGGTCAGTACAATGCTAGCCATTATCAGTTAGTAGAACCTCCTTATTTCATGAGGATGCCCTCAAGCACCATAGAACCAGTGGTCATTGGTATGTTCTTGGGCAGTCTCTGCTTATTTAGCGCATCTCTTGGTTTTGCAGTCATTCCCTTGATTATATTTCCTTAGAGCAAGTATGATTAAAATAAAATTTAAGGGAGTCAAAATCAAGATTAAATCAAACTGCTGAAATTATGATAAAAGGGTTGGAGGAGAAAAGATGCCATGCCATAAACTCAGTCACTGTGGCCTGAAATTATGTATGAAAGCAATTGACAACCTTGTCTGTGGCATATAAACAGCCTTCTCCATGACTCTATCTGTTGTTGTTGGTTTTTTTTAAGATTTTTTTTTTAATGTATTTATTTGACAGAGATCACAAGTAGGCAGAGAGGCAGGCAGAGAGAGAGGGGGAAGCAGGCTCCCTGCTGAGCAGAGAGCCCAATGTGGGGCTCCATCCCAGGACACTGGGATCATGACCTGAGCCGAAGGCAGAGGCTTTAACCCACTGAGCCACCCAGGCACCCCTGTTGTTATTTTTTAAATTTAATTTATTTTAGAGAGGGGGTTGTGAGAGAGGAGAGAGGTGGTGTCAGCAGGGAAAGGAGCAGAGGGAGAGGGGAAGCAGACTCCCTGCTGAGTGGGGAGGCTGTTGGGGATCTTGATCTTTGGACTCTGAGATCATGACATGAGCCAAAACTAAGACGTGGGATGCTTAACTGACTGAGCCACTCAGGTGCCCCAACTCCATCTGCCTGTTACCCAAACCCTCCAAAAAATCATCTCTGAGAGATGGTTTCACGTGTGGGGAGTTTAGCACTGACTAAAAGGAAGCAACCCATGTGAAAGTCAGGATCTCACAGTTATGTGCAGACTCTGTGAGGGGAGCAGGAGATATGGTAAACTCCAGTTGGGATAGAAGCTACAACCTGGGGATTTAAGACTCCCTTAAACTCTTGAGCACATAATTGGGCCTGGACCAGGGAAACAGTGGTGCTATTAAAAGAATAAGTATGTGCTGCAGTGGTACTCTTAATTGAGGGAGGCATAAATTAGGGCAGATAAAGACTCACCATAATTGGACAATTTTATGGCCAACAGCCATGGCCAGGAATGGGAAGTAGAAATTCAGCTGCTTGGCAATTCTCTCACTATAGTTTATAATGGGTTAATTAAAATTGTATAAGGCTGACAAAAATGCCCAAGGTAAACATAAAGCCACATGACGTTGCTTTGAACAGCATTCAGAGGACTGTAGTTCAGGGAGAACGCTCCCTTCTCTGTTTATGCAGCCTCTACCTTGAAGGGGTGTAGTGTTATGGCCTGACTACTTAGGGATTCTACAGAAAGAGGTTGCAGAACAAATTCTTTCTTCTCAATGCTCACTTTAAATATATTTTTTTCTCTCCCCCACTTCCTGCTACCTCATTTCCTAGGTTGGTTCCACTTTCTGAAATAACTATTTTCCATGCTGCTCAATTTTCAGACAGTTTTGTACCATACAGAAGAAAACACAGCCATTGTTTGCAAACATTCCATGTAGTCTTAGACATAGAAAAAAATCATATGATAGAGAAGCATGGACTTTGGAGTTAGATAGCCCTGGATTTGTATTCAAATGCTGCCACTTACCAGCATATATCATTACTGATTTATATTTCTGTTAAAATGAGTCTAAGAGAACCCACTGTGAAGGGTTGTTCTGAGTAATAAAGGGAACAACATGATATAAAATATTCAACACAAAACACCCAATGCCTGACCTTGTGGTTAATACAAACTCAGTAAATGTCAGTTTTGTTTCCTTCTCAGTTTTTGGTGTAAGGTGGTTAAAAGTGATAAGATTTTGTGTCCATACCAAAATCAAAACATAATGTAAATCCTCTCTTTAGCATATTCTGAACTACATCTTTTGCCACTAGTGCCCTCAGAGCTCAACAGATGGATTTTAGTAACTTCTTGTTACTACTGCACTATCAATGAAGAGGGAGAATAAAAAGGGTAAAGCAGACATGACATCTAAAAAGCCAAGAGAGAAAACTGGTCAGCACATTTGATTACTAATTTTCTCAGGGAATGGTGGATTAGTACCAGGCTTGCTTTTTCCCTATAAAGATTTGAAATGCCTCCAAAAGTCATGAGTGTTTGGATTACTAGAAGCACTCAGAGAACAAATGGGCTCTTGGAAAGTATGGTAGAAAAGATATATCTGTATTTGGAACATGATCTAAATGGAAACCTATAAATTTTCTTGTGACCTGGAAAGGTGGTGTTTCTGCAACTTGGGTCAAGCAATATGTAGATGCATATTTTTGAGGAACTGAAGAATTAGAGAGCATTTTCTTTGATTATTTGGGGTGTTCTATTTATGGGGCAGAGAGTGGAGGATTAAACACAAATTGATTTTGAGTAACTATTACTGTCTGAGTTACCTATACTGGAGAGAGGTCAAGTCACCAAGGGCTCCAATTCTAAAGCTTTCATCAAGTAAGAAAAGATACTTTCCTGACTTTTCAGTTGCCTTAGAAGGACCAGTATCAGCAATAAGAACATGACAACTCCTTCAGAGGTGGGTCTTCCCATTTATGTTCTTGGTGGGTCTGATTCTGTCCCTTTATATAGGCAGAATAGGTGTCATGTGAAAATTTGATAACATGTGAAAGGCAAAATCTAGACCCAGAATTTTGTACTTTTGTTTTTGTTTTGTTGGTTTTTTTAAGATGTTAAAAATTATGTTTTATTAATTAAAATACATTATGTTTACTCACAGACTAAGACATTTCAAATACACTCTATAATCCTTTTTGGAAATATAGAATACAAGCATTCAAAAGCATTTATGTGCTGATATCATGATGTGGGAGTAGTGATTTCCATTGTTTTCAGGCATGAGATCATTCTTAAAAATTGTGTATGTATAATCCTCTGCCATTTTATGAAACAGTTACCCTCTTTTGTTATCTTTGAGGATTTCTTCATTTCAAGCACAGAAATTTGTACTTTTTGAATCTTCCCTTTGGATTACTGTGATTTGTCTCAAGAAGACCTAGTTAAATCCAAATATGATAATTGGTAAGGAAAGAAATTTGTATCTAGACTTTGTTTGTTTATTATATTTTCGGGGGAAAGAGAGAGAGTGGGGGGAGGGACAAAGGAAGAGAATCCCAAGCAGACATCCTGCTGAGCCCAGAGCCTTACATGGGGCTTGATTCCATGACCCGTGAATGATCATGACCTGAGCTGAAACCAGGAGTTGGAAGCTTAACTGACTGAGCCACCCAGGTGCCCGGACATCCATTTTTTAATACAGACATTTTTGAGATAAGAGAACACCTATATTGATGTTAAACAGTTTGTATTAGAATTCAGTCCATTTAGAGGAGGATAGAAGAATTTAGATCCAAAGGTACAGATATATAGGAGCATTTCCTTGGAAAAAGTAGAAGTCTAATATCACTGATACTGCTTGGGAGGATTTGCATTATATTGGCTTCCTACTATGATAGGTAAATGCTATTTGTTTATTTGAAGTCTGAGTACTTCAATAGAAAACAATAGAAGATGGATGGTTTTCACCAGTTCCTATTTGAAAAGAAACTAGTGACTAATATGACTCAGATCTATGTAGCAGGTATCAGTTATTAGTACACACAGAAATTTGATAAGGTACGAAATATTCTTCTTCTATATCTTCTGGATATGTGCCTGTTTTCAGTCATAAAATCTGGGATGAGAATTTGAATTCAGGGCGCCTGTGTGGCTCAGTGGGTTAAGCCTCTGCCTTTCGCTCAGGTCACAATCTCAGGGTCCTGGGATCGAGCCCCACATCGGGTTTTCTGTTCATCAGGGAGCCTGCTTCCTTCTCTCTCTGCCTACTTGTGATATCTCTCTCTGTCAAATAAATAAAATCTTTAAAAAAAAAAAAGGATTTGAATTCACGTGGAAGAGTTTAAGCATTGAATCAACATCCAGTTCTTCAAGTTTTATGTGTGCTAGTTAAGAGAAAAAAGTGTCCTAAATCAGTGATTAATGTGATTCCCAGTGATAAAATAGGAGTGAAATATATGTAGAGAGAAACTGAACAATTTTAGAATCCAAGAACTTCCAGGAGCCAGTATTCAGAGTATTATTTGCTAAATTCGGGGTAGGGTTTCAAGAAACCAGAGGTACCATGAGTACTATACCCAGAATATTCCTAGGATGAGGAAGGAAAGATGGGGCATCTAGCTACAGGAGGAAAGAAGCAATAGCAAAGCATAGAGCACACACTTGAACTATTTCTGATTTTTTACGTAGACTCTGCAAAGTGCAATGAAGATCTACCCTCCTCCACTTCAGGTTTGCAGACAATGGCTACCTTGATGATAGGTTTTGTTAAGAGTGTGGTTGCTCCATGGAGAGACCTGAAGATTCTATATCTAGAGAGTTATATGTGACCTGCTCCCAGTTCCTACTATGTACTCTTAATGCTTCGAGTCTCTGAAACACAGTTCTTACTATGCTCAGATGGAGGACAGCTCTCCTTAAAGCTGCTTGACATATTCTGTTTATGCAGGTGGAGTGAGCAGTTAAATAAAATATGCAAGCTTTATAATCCTTAAATTTCCTCCCTCCTTCTCCCTCCCAGTATGCTCTGTGTGTCCTATGGTGACTACTTTCCATAGAAAATAACTAGGCTGTTCTTTTTGGTGTTTTTATTCCACAATACCCCTAGGCACTAGTCCACCTTCTGGAAGAATAACCTAATAAAACCTCAGGAAGTTATTTAATTGCAGCAGAGGAAAAGAGTAAGATGGGTCAAGGCTGAAATAGCAGTTAAGGGTTAGGGGCTGGCTCAGAAAGGCAGTGAAAGACAAATAAACTGGTTCATTTAGAAGAGGGAATAGGAAAGGAAATCTCTAGGCTCTAGGGGAAGTATCTAAGGAAGATACAAGGAAATGAGGAAGAGGCATGATCAACACTTGGTACAGAAGGTTCCCCAACTGGCATTGCACCTCTGATTCAAGACATCTGTTCTTTCTTCCCAAAGAACTCCACCGTAATTTATTATGTGTGATTTTCCTTATTCCAAGAAAGAGGCATTAGTAATCACTCTCAGATCTGTGCTAGAGAATATTTTTTTACAAGAAAAGCACAAACCCTATCTAATGAGACCGGAATCTCAGTAATTGGTACCATTGTGTTCTATGCAAATGCTTCCTGCTGAATTAATCTATTTGGTTTGTGGTACAGCAATATATAATGTTTATTCACGTATTTATTTTTGTGACAGATTTATGAGCACCTACTGTGTGTCTAAGACATGATAACTTCCTTTGAGAAACTCACAATCTGTTGTGAGAGGCAGAAATGTGATTAACTACTATAAAAAGATGGCAATTGTTACACACTCACTACATTCACAAAGAATTATGAACAGACAGGAGAAACTATCCATTAGTTCTGCCTGAAAGCAGGGAGAAGATCACAAAATCTGTCTCACAAGAGGTGACTCACTAGCTCGGTTTCAAAGAGCTCAAATGATTTGGCTAGAACAAAGACGCACTCTTGGAGACAGAAACAGCATGAACAATGGCACGGGTGTTTGGAGGAGGAATGAGTAGATTGCTATGATTAAGCATAGGATGTGATGTAAAAAGGAGCGAGAGTTGTCAGGAAAAATGGCTTCAGTGGTAGATTTGAGCCAGGACTGTAAATAAACCCAGGGCTAAAGCAAGGTGAACTGTAGCCTTTAGCCTCAAGGAAATGGTGGGAACAGGAAGAGTAGCATCAGAGTGTTACAAAATTCACTGGCAACTGGTAAAGGACAGTGCTGGAAAGAGGAACAATTGAGGCAGTTGTGGTGTCTCAAAAAAGAGGCTGAACACTGAAACAGGAAATATGGCAGTGGGGCAGTTTGAACATGCCCCCCAATTTATGTTTAACTCAACCTGAAAGTCTGAGGTCCTATTCGAATATTCTGAGTCAAGATGAAGAACTATATAACCGGATGGGAGGACACAAAGAAGTGTCTTACAAAACAGAGGAGAAACTTGCTTTAGGTCAAAGAGCATCTCATTCTGTGAGGAATATGGCTCACCTTCCTGGGAATATGTGGCTTTGAGACCCTAGGCTCTAGATTCCGGCTCTGTGGGTTTGAATTTATTTCCACCATGTAATAACAGGACAACTTGGTCAAGGAGCTTAATATTACTGTGCTTTGCACTTCTTATCTGTAAAGTGAGGATCACCCTAATATGCTTCATAAAAAGTGAGACGCTTGTGAGGCATGAGAAGAGTGCCTACACATCTTTTTTTTTTTATTCTTTAATTTTTATTTTTATTTAAACATATAATGTAACTCTACCACCCTCTCCCAACACCCATCCCCCCACCCCCCTCAGATTGTTTTATGACATTAAGAGTCTCTTGGTTTGTCTCCCTCCTGATCCCATCTTGTTTCATTTATTCTTTTCCTATCCCCTTAACCCCCACCCCGTTGCATCTCCACTTCCTCATATCAGGGAGATCATATGATAGTTGTCTTTCTCTGATTGACTTATTTCGCTAAGCATAGTACCCTCTAGTTCCATCCATGTCATCGCAAATGGCAAGATTTCATTTCTTTTGATGGCTGCATAGTATTCCATTATATATATATATATATACCACTTCTTTATCCATTCATCTGTTCATGGACATCTAGGTTCTTTCTGTAACTTGGCTATTGTGGATATTGCTGCTATAAACATTCGGGTGCACGTGCCCCTTCGGATCACTATGTTTGTATCTTTAGGGTAAATACCCAGTAGTGCAATTGCTGAGTCATAAGGTAGCTCTATATTCAATTTTTTGAGGAAACTCCATGCTGTTTTCCAGAGTGGTTGCACCAGCTTGCGTTCCCACCAACAGTGTAGGAGGGTTCCCCTTTCTCCACATCCTCGCCAGCATCTGTCATTTCCTGACTTGTTCATTTTAGCCATTCTGACTGGTGTGAGGTGGTATCTCATTGTGGTTTTGATTTGTATTTCCCTGATGCCCAGTGATGTGGAGCACTTTTTCATGTATCTGTTGGCCATCTGGATGTCTTCTTTGCAGAAATGTCTGTTCATGTCCTCTGCCCATTTCTTGATTGGATTATTTGTTCTTTGGGTGTTGAGTTTGCTAAGCTCTTTATAGATTTTGGATAGTAGCCCTTTATCTGATATGTCATTTGAAAATATCTTCTCCCATTCTGTCAGTTGTCTTTTGGTTTTGTTGGCTATATCCTTTGCTGTGCAAAAGCTTTTGATCTTGATGAAATCCCAATAGTTCACTTTTTCCCTTGCTTCCCTTGCCTTTGGTGTTGTTACTAGGAAGAAGTTGCTGCAGCTGAGGTCAAAGAGGTTGCTGCCTGTGTTCTCCTCGAGGATTTTGATGGATTCCATTCTAACATTGAGGTCTTTCATCCATTTGGAGTCTATTTTCATGTGTGGTGTAAGGAAATGGTCCAGTTTCATTTTTCTGCATGTGGCTGTCCAATTTTCCCAACACCATTTGTTGAAGAGACTGTCTTTTTTCCTTTGGACATTCTCTCCTGCTTTGTCAAAGTTTAGTTGACCATAGAGTTGAGGGTCTATTTCTGGGCTCTCTATTCTGTTCCACTGATCTATGTGTTTGTTTTTGTGCCAGTATCCTACTGTGTTGATGATGACAGCTTTGTAATAGGGCTTAAAGTCTAGAATTGTGATGAAACCAACTTTGGCTTTCTTTTTCAACATTCCTCTGACTATTTGAGGTCTTTTCTGGTTCCATAAAAATTTTAGGATTATTTGTTCCATTTCTTTGAAAAAAATGCATGGGATTTTGATAGGAATTCCATTAAACCTGTAGATTGCTTTAGATAGCATAAACATTTTCATTATATTTGTTGTTCCAGTCCATAAGCATGGAGCATTTTTCTATTTCCTTGTGTCTTCCTCAATTTCTTTCATGAGTACTTTATAGTTTTCTGAGTATAGATTCTTTGCCTCTTTGGTTAGGTTTATTCCTAGGTATCTTATGGTTTTGGGTGTAATTGTTAATGGGATTAACTCTTTAATTTCTCTTTCTTATATCTTGTTGTTGATGTAAATAAATGCAACTGATTTGTGTGCATTGATTTAATATCCTGACACTTTACTGAATTCCTGTACAAGCTCTAGCAGTTTTGGAGTGGAGCCTTTTAGGTTTTCCACATATAGTATCATATCATCTGCAAAGAGTGATGGTTTGACTTCTTCTTTGCCGATTTGGATGCCTTTAATTTCTTTTTGTTGTCTGATTGCTGAGGCTAGAACTTCTAGTACTATGTTGAACAGCAGTGGTGATAACGGACATCCCTGCCATGTTCTTGACCTTAGTGGAAAAGCTCTCAGTTTTACTCCATTGAGAATGATATTTACAGTGGGTTTTTCATAGATGGCTTTGATAATATTGAGGTATGTGCCCTCTATCCTTACACTTTGAAGAGTTTTGATAAGGAAGGGACGCTGTACTTTGTCAAATGCTTTTTCAGCATCTATTGAGAGTATCATATGGTTCTTGTTCTTTCCTTTATTAATGTATTGTATCACAGTGATTGATTTGCAGATGTTGAACCAAACTTGCTGCCCTGGAATAAATCCCAATTGGTCATGGTGAATAATCCTTTTAATGTAGTGTTTTGGCTAGTATTTTAGTGAGAATTTTCGCATTTATGTTCATCAAGGATATTGGTCTGTAATTCTCTTTTTTGATGGGATCCTTGTCTGGTTTGGGGATCCAGGTGATGCTGGCCTCATAAAATGAGTTTGGAAGTTTTCCTTCCATTTCTATTTTTTGGAACAGTTTCAGGAGAATAGGAATTAATTGTTCTTTAAATGTTTGGTAGAATTCCCCTGGGAAGCCATCTGGCCCTGGGCTTTTGTTTGGAGATTTTTGATGACTGTTTCAATCTCCTTCCTGGTTACATGCCTATTCAGGTTTTCTATTTCTTCCTGGTTCAGTTTTGGCAGTTTATATGTCTCTAGGAAAGCATCCATTTCTTCCAGATTGTCAAATTTGTTGGCATAGAGGTGCTCATAATATGTTCTTATGAATGTTTGTATTTCTTTGGTGTTGGTTGTGATCTCTCCTCTTTCATTCATGATTTTATTTATTTGGGTCCTTTATCTTTTCTTTTGGATAAGTCTGGCCGGGGGTTTATCAATCTTATTAATTCTTTCAAAGAACCAGCTCCTAGTTTTGTTGATTTGTTCTATTGTTTTTTTGGTTTCTATTTCATCGATTTCTGCGTTGATATTTATTATTTCTCTTCTCCTGCTGGGTTTAGGCTTTCTTTGTTGTTCTTTCTCGAGCTCCTTTAGGTGTAGGTTTAGGTTGTGTATTTGAGAACTTTCTTGTTTCTTGAGAAAGGCTTGTATTGTTATATATTTTCCTTTCAGGACTGCTTTTTTGCTGTGTCCCACAGATTTTGGACTGTTGTGTTTTCATTATCTTTTGTTTCCATGATTTTTTTCAATTCTTCTTTAATTTCCTGGTTGACCCATTCATTCTTTAGAAGGATGCTGTTGAGTCTCCATGTATTTGTGCTCTTTCCAAATTTCCTCTTGTTATTGAGTTCTAGCTTCAGAGCATTGTGGTCAGAAAATATGTAGGGAATGATCCCAATCTTTTGATACTAGTTGAGACCTGATTTATGGCCCAGGATGTGATCTATTCTGGAGAATGTTCCATGGGCACTAGAGAAGAACGTGTATTCTGTTGCTTTGGGATGGAATGTTCTGAATATATCTGTGATGTCCATCTGCTCCAGTGTGTCATTTAAGACCTTTATTTCCTTGTTGATCTTTTACTTGGATGATCTGTCCATTTCAGTGAAGGGCGTGTTAAAGTCCCTTACCATTATTGTATTCTTGTCAATGTGTTTCTTTGATTTTGTTATTAATTGGTTTATATAGTTGGCTGCTCCCATGTTAGGGGCATAGATATTTAAACTTGTTAGATCTTCTTGTTAGACAGACCCTTTGAGTATGATATAGTGTCCTTCCTCATCTCTTATTATACTCTTTGGCTTAAAATCTAATTGATCTGATAT
>ML099747.1:0-11885 GCA_003697995.1 Taxidea taxus jeffersonii
CCACATTTCCCCATCCCCTGACTAACTAATCCCCTGCCCTGGGCTCCCCGAATCTGGGCAGACCCTTACCCCCTACCCTGCACACAGTGTCAGAGTCACTTTTCTATGCAGACCCTTCAGCGGTGTCCTGTGGCCCTAAGAACACAATCCACACACCTCACCATAGCACCCAGGGCTCTGTGATCTGTCCTCACCTCCCCGCTCTGCCCACATCCACCACCTTCCAGCCACACTGGCTTCCACCTCTCTCCTTCCAGGAAGTGCCGGCCTCATTCCCCACTCAGGACCTTTGCGTTCGCCGTCACAGCTACCCAAATGTCCCTCCCGAGGATCATGACAGGAATGGAACCTTTGACCCTCACACTGCAGCTCAAATATCACCTCCTTGAGTTCTCTACCACTGGCCATGGTGTTCAAGGAGCCTTCCCCTGGCTCCACTCCTCCCCATCAATTTCCCTTGTCTATTTTCTTGGTGACTTCATTACTATCTGAAAATGGTCTTATCAACATCTTTGTTTTCTAGTGCATTATTTAGAATGCATACCTTATAAAAGCAGGAATTCTGTCTGTCTTCATCCTGGCTTCTAAACCGTGCCAGCACAGAGACTTCTCAATCTGCAGGCATCCACCAGGAATTCAAGAGTCATGCTATTGTTATCAGATGACAGCTTTTGTTCATTATGTATCTTTAGCCTTCCCTCTGATCTCTGGCTCTGCAATTGACAATATGTAGACATTTATCAGGTGACCTCTTAGCCTCAGAGTTCTTATATTTGATTCTTTCCTCAAGTCCAACAGTAGAAGGTTTAGCATACTTTCAGAGCTCTTGTGTATAAAAATGTTTTTATATGTTTTATATGTCTTAACATATAAAAGTCAAACTGGGGGTTATAAACACAATTTCTCTGAAAACTTAGATGTTGCCCATTGTCTTCCAAAACTTACTGCTGTGAAAAAATAATCCTACATTATTCTGATGGTTTTGTTCTTTTCTGAGGAATATGTACTCTCAGATTAAATACTTTTAAACCTACTCTTTTTTTAAAGACTTTATTTATTTGTTTGACAGAGAGACAGAGATCACAAGTAGGCAGAGAGGCAGACAGAGAGAGAGGAGGAAGCAGGCTCCCCGCTGAGCAGAGGGCCCAATGCGGGGCTCCATCCCAGGACCCCAGGATCATGACCTGAGCCAAAGGCAGAGGCTTTAACCTACTGAGCCACCCAGGTGCCCCTTAAACCTACCTTTAAATCACTGGTTAAATTACTAGGATGTATCTATGTTTGGTTGGGTTTTGGTTTTCTTTGGTTTGCCTTAAGTATCAAGCCTGTGAACCAAGTAGATTTTCCCAGGTGAGAAAGGTTTTCAAACATTCTATCTTTGGATACTGCTTCTTTCTCCTTGTTTTGATTTCTTCCTCACAATAGCCATATTATTCAAAGATGATTCTCCTTTTATTTGGCTCTGTAACTGTTATATTTCATACTATTAATTTCATCCCTTTGTCCTTTCCAGTGAATTCTAGGGGAGCAATTTAAGTTTGTCCTCAACACCACAGCATTTTTCTGCCGGCTCAATTCCTCCCTTTACTGCCACTGAAAGATTTTAGATCTGCTGTCACATGGATGTTTCTCTGAGTTCTTTTCTGATCTGAATTCATATCTCAGCCTGTTGCTTTTTCATGCTCCTGATCTCTTTTAATCATCTCATATATTCTTGAAGCTCACTAAGATCACAAAATATTGATCTTCAAATTATTTTTATTTCCTTCTAAAAAGAAGTTTTCAAATGTCATCTGTGTATCTGTGTATCTGTGATATAATTTTTTTGTATACTCATCCTCCATAAAGATCTTCTTGACAGAAGATATGCATCACAATTTTACCATTTTTGCCCATATCCTGATCCCCTGATCCCCTGGGGAATGCTCCCTGCAGAGCTTAAGCCAGAAAGCAAAATTGGTTCATACCCTTGTCCTGATGTCACTGGATTGGTGGCTGGCACTCATTTGGTGAGCTGATGGTGGTCAGGTTCTCTGACAACTGAGGGGCAATTTATGGGTTCCTTCTAGCAGATACAATACACAGAAGACACAACAGTGCTCTCCGTCCCTCAGCCTGGCCTGTAGCATTGATCCTTTGGGGACCTTATGTTTCAGGATTTGTTGTGACATGCTATAGCCTGCCCTCTCATCTCCCCCAGACTGCAGTGGGCCGGGAAGCAAGGATGGGGGAGGGTGCTATTCAATACTCTGTTGGGTTCGTGGCTTCTTTAGATCTTGGGGGAGGGGGCCACCAAGGCCTTGTCTCACCTACCTCTTGCCAACTGAGCCACTAACAATGAAAATGTCATCAATTGTACTTCTGAATCTGTCTCATTGTGCTGAAGATAATAGAAATCCCTCCCAAGGCTAACAATTGTTGACATTGTTCCTGTGGCTTTTTTGTGCTGTTTTTGGTCATTTTCTGTACTTTCATGTGTATTTTAAGGACATGTTGGAAGAGAGATTAATGGGTCACAGCTAGCCTCAGGTCATAGCTAGCCTCCTTCCCTTTGACATCCCTGCGACACAGAGCCCAGAAGCTGGCACATAGTAGGTTCTCAGTGAGTAAAGTTTCTCAGTAAAATTAGTTTAAACTGAGATGTTTAGAACTAGAAGCTGACCTGAACCATACTAGAATTTAGGTCAGGGGTTGGGATGTAATGGGTCACAAGAGAGGAAGAGTGGTCAAAAGTAGTCAAAAGTGGTCAAAAGTGACTAAAAGTGACACCACCCTGAGAGAAGACAGGAGACAAGTCCAGTGTGGACAGGAAGGTCCAGCTGAGGGAGTCAGGGGTCCAGGGCTCTGTGTGGAGCTGAGAGTGGGCCATCAGGGATTCTGAGGTCTCTCATCTTCCTGCAGGGGAGTGTTGGCAAAGGCTGAGCTTGGGAGTGCCACTGACCTGCTGTGTGGGCCTTGGGACCACAGGATTTGAGACCCAGCCTCTGCAGCCGAGGCCCCCAGACCTATCAGCAACATCTCCACATCTAAGGCTCATCCTTGAGGAAGCTCCTTAGCATACAGGGACACGAGGCTCCCATTCTCAGGTGGACTGCAACCTTCACTTCCATCAAGCCTATTCCAGACACTGGTCCTAGTTCTTACAAAGGCTCCTCCTCCTTCCACTGCAAGACTTTCAGACTGGGGTTATGTGAGCCCTAAGATTCCTCTTCTCTGGGCCCCATGTTTTCACAAAACATGGCTTCCAGATGTCCATGCCCCGGTCAGTGCACACACACACACACACACACACGTGTGTGTGTACCGACCAAGTGCAAGCCAGTGAGAGCATAGGGCAGTGTCTGGCACAGCCATGGCAGGAGAGAGGCAGGATCCTGAAGACCCTACCTTCCTCTGCTTGGTAGGCCTGAAAGCGCAGGGCCAGAGAGGATAAGAATAAGGCTCTCGGGGTGCCGGGGTGGCTCAGTTTGTTGAGCAACTGCCTTCAGCTCGGGTCATGATCCCAGAGTCCCGGGATCGAGTCCCATGTCGGGCTCCCAGCTCCATGGGAGTCTATTTCTCCCTCTGACCTTCTTCCCTCTCATGCTATCTCTCATTCTCTCTCTCAAATAAATAAAGAAAATCTTTAAAAAAAAAAAATAAGAATAAGGCTCTCCCCTTCCCTTGCCCAGATCACAAGGGAAAACAAGCAAGGAAAGCAGAGGAAGGGCCCAATGCAAGGGTGCCATCAAAGCCCTCTGGAATAGCCTCCTGCTCTGATAGCTGCATCCAGTCTCCCAGGTCCCACCACACAGACCCAGTCACTCCTGCTCTGTCCCACCTCCTCAGCCATGGAGGAGTCCTTGGAAGAAAAACTGCCCCCTCCCCACATTCTACTCCTGGAAAGGTGCAAGCAAAAATGCCACTCACCCAGAGCAGCCACCTCTCCAGGACGCTGGCCCACAGGTGACAGTGACTGTCAGAGTTCAGAGGGTCCCCAAACCTGTCCCTGCCCCACCTGCTGTAACAAAGAAAGAATTATTCTTTCCTGAAAGCATCTGTAACTGCAACTAGTTCTTTTATAACACATTCCACAATAAAGGGAGGTTAAATATCAGGCTAGAAGCAGCCAGAGAGACTTCTGGGAGCTCTGATCATCCCCAGCTCAAGAAATGGGTGAAAGGTGAAGACGTGCTGGGGCGGTAGAGGATCACGTGCAAACATGCATCTTCTGTGTTTCACATTCCCCTCCTCTGAGCTGCCGGCCACATGCCACAGACACACACCAGGTAACACCGGAACTTCCTGCAGGGTAAGACTCTGCAGAAGCTCTGAGGCAGAAGTCCAGACCCGTGATAGAAGAAAGAAAGAAAAGCCACTCATCGTACTTTTTTAAAACCACAGATTTGTTCCATCTATCAAAAGTAATTTTGTTAGGGAGAAAAATGAGGGGAAGGAAGCTTAAAGTATGAATATGGGGGGGGAGTATGAATAAGATTAGACAATGTCCAATGTTAATATTATTCGAAATATTTAACATTAAGTAAGTCACTGAACTCAGCACACACCTGGGCATAACCGTAGGCTTTGCAAACACACAACAGCTTTCCAGTAACTGCTCAGGATTCTTTCCTTGCCACCCTCCAGTTACTGTAAAAGCGATGTATTACTTTTTCCATTAGCACATGGCCTGCATCACTGTCAACTATACCACCATTGGCCACCCTTCCCTTTCCCCAGACTTCTGTCCAAATCCCACCCCACCTTCAAGGGAGCTTAAATTCCATCTTCTTCAGAGAGCATTGCCTGAGCCTCTGCTAGGAGGGATCTCTTCCAGCCTCTTGTTTCCTGGCACATTCCATACTTTCCCTTATGGTCATCTGTGCACACACCATCCCTCCCGTAGAGACCCACCAACCCCTCGAGGGCAGCCTCAGTCCTTGGACACTTTGTACTCTTCCTGGCGCCTGGACACTAGAGAATTTTGAGGGTGGCTGGGATGTGAGTGGTTTACAATCTCTCCCTCTTACTGTGTGATCTGGTCTCATGAGTTTGTCATGGCACAGGGAACATGCTTTAAGGTTTTTATGATGAGGAGAGAAAAGGAAAGATGAGAAAGAGGAAGGATGGAAAGAGAGGATTTGGAGAAACAGGTACACTGAACTCCTCATTGGCAGCTCCTGGATTCCTGGAATTACTGAGAGAACAGTTTCCTGGAAGGATTGACCATAATCCTTTCTCTTCAGAATCATGCATTCTACAAAAATAGCTTGAAAACAAACTCCTCCTCGGCTGACAGCTTTATATATGCAATTTGGCTGAGCAATGTGTTGCTTAAAATTCCTTTCTATTTATTAAGAAAAAATTCACATTAAGCTCATGAAGGGTAAAAGCTGAGTGTCTGGGGTTGGAAGGCGGGGGTCTGAGGTTTGGGATGGGAGTGAGGAGGGGGGAAGGAGAAGCAGGCAAGCCCGAGGGACCGGCATTCAGCAGGTGGCTCCACACCCTAGTACAAGGGCACAGAAATCACCAGGCACTTGCTGCACATGGACCTGCAGAAACCACACAAAAGGGCTTTCCTGCCCATGACCCTGGCAGAGCAGAAAAGCTGTCACAGACACAGGCTGTAGTTCCAGAGGTCAGCAAGGCTCACTTAGAGGGAGCCAGGTCTCTACTGCAGTCTGAGGAGTTGAGATTTGGGCCAATTACATCAATATACCAACATTTTCAAGGGGCAGCAGGGGGTCTCAGCTTGGACTCATTTATGCACGCACACGTGCATGTGTGCACACACACACACAGAGGCTTAGCACAATGCCTGCCACCAAGCAGGTACCCCTTAGTGGGCATTCCAAGTGGCAGTTTGAAGCAGGATGCCCCCACCAGAGTGTAGCAGAAGGTGCTGTTCTCTGACCCTCCATGACCCAGGTTCTGATTCTTCCCACGATTTACACATAGCCAACTCAGGCCAGAGGCAGTACTCTGCGGTGCCCGCTGTTCAAAACGGAGACCACAGAGGTCTTAAAGCCTGGCAGATTGGGAATCTAGAGGTGCTGGGCTAGATGCGCCCTCTCCCACAGGGAGACCATGGGAGACCACAGGGAGACCATGTCCCCATGCACATGTGCTCACAGAGAGGGCTCTACGGCCTTCAGTTCAGACATCGTGAGTCCATCTGGGAGATGATTAAAAGGGGGGAGGAAACGATGACACATTAAATAATGTAGAGTGGAGTATTGTTTACTTTAAAGATGGAGAAGACAGCTTGCCAATAAAACAAAGTTCTCCGTTTCCCTCTAGAATTCTGTTATTAAAAATAATCTGCGATGAACCTCAGCACCTCTCTCACAAGACCTTCCAAAGGCTCTAATAATAAAAATAATAAAGCATGCTCAAGAAGAGCAGAACGCATTCCAGCAAGACAGCTGGACCAAATTGCCTTCTGCATGCTGGGGGGGAGCAGGAAGGACGGCAGCTGGCAGATTCATAAATTAAGCATATTAAGGACAAAATTAGTAAATGTAAGTAAAGGAATGTCATTTCTCCAGCTCTTCAGATACACTCACAAACACAGTCTAAACTTAAACGTTAATTCAGCTCTTACATCCACTCTTGCACGTACGCACAAGCACCAGAGACACACAAACACACAAATGCAGACCCCATAAAAACACACATGCAGAGACTTGCATACCATCAATCCAGACACAAAACCTCCATTTTTGCACACACAAACACACTACCTAAACAACATATGCTCCACACTTGGAAGTAAACGCACCAGTGGGCTTCTCCACTGACTTAGGGCTGACCTCTGGTGCTGAGGCCTTGCAGAACTCTGTGCATGGCATGGGCTGGGTGGGGGAGGGCCAGAGTCTCCACAGACTCTCAGAGATCTTTCTGGGCAGAGTCTTTTACATAATCCTCTGGCCCAAGTAGTAAAATAATAATGCCCAGAGAGCTGGTTGAGCGCCACAGAAAACAAGGCTTTGTGGGTTTCCACCTCCTCTTACTCACCCAGCTCTGAAGAATGCTTAGTGCTGAACACTATCTCAGGGTCTCCATGGAGGAGCACATGCTGACCCCTTCCCTGAAGAGCATCCATCATTAAGATGTGCACAGTGAGCCTGGGGTGGGCCAACCCTGTCCAGGTGGAGGAATATTGTTTGGTGACTTCTAGTATCCCAGTATCCTGCATTTTAATGTCAGTAACTTTACAAAATGTTTATTTAAAAAAACTGAGTATCATGATTTTGAGAAACGCATTTTGTAATAGGTAGCCGGTAAGGGGTGCATTTGTTTTCTTTCTCTGCCCCACAGCCCTACTCTCTTCCTGTCTGATAAGGACACCTGTGTTCTTTGAGGAAGAGCCACAGGGGGTATGCGACTGAACTCCCTTCCTCAGGTCACAGGGGTCAGTGACCCACCGACTATGGGGCCTCAGCCGGGCCAATCCAAGTCTTGCTCTGAAGCTTTGTGTTGGGAGAGAGACGCTCTTTCCTTCAGATTTGTTAACATGGATGATGTGAGCCTGGTCTCTGTGGCCATGCTCTCCCTTCCCCACTTCAGGGGGAGGGTAAGTCCCCACAGAGGGTGGAGCAGAGAAGTGGGCCAGGGGCTGGGGAGGAGAGGCGCTGAATTTGCTGGAGTCCTAAGGGCAGTGAGCTGGAGTCCAGTGCTGATTAACATAGATAAAGTCACGTCTAGAAGACTGCTCTATTAAACTCAAATCTTATTATCACATTTCACACGGACATTAAAACCTCTCAGATGGCAGCAGCTATGTGTGCTGGAGGTGAAATTGGGGGTTTGCAGGCATTGGAGAAATTCTTTTGACAGGAGAAACCAACGCAATGAAGGCAAAAGGGCAGTTGCTAGAAGGAGGGCTGGCTCCTGGGAGTGCTGAAATAGAATACAAAGTGCCTCTCCTGAAGAATGACAGTTGGTCCCTTCAGAGACTGGCTGATCACACCAGCGAGGGCCTCCAGCAGCCAGGTCCCCCTGCGGCCCTAGGGCCTGCAGAGAAGGGTGGGAGGTGCCCATGTGGGAGAACTCAGACACCACACAGGCGGGCAAGGAGAGCCTCCCACTGGGCCTGTAGGGGCCTCTCTGTGTGGGAACATTTCTCCCTATTTTAGAACAAGACACATAATAAGAGTCACATTCTAAAAGATGTGCTTTTTAACTAAATAATAATAGATCAATGAAGTCATGGAAGATATCCACCCCATAATGCAGCATTAGCATGGAATTCTTTGCACATCTTTATTTCTAGATGTTTAGATTCAAAATAAATCAAACCAAAATTTTCTGAGCTAAATGTAATTTTATTGACATAATAGATTCGTTTCCTCAAGTCAAATACCATTAAACTTTATCAGAAACCTCCCCTGTATTGTAAATGGCAAGAGTTTAAGTGCTATTGATATTGATATTAAGTGAATGATAATGTCTCTCCTTTGGAAATATTTCCTGGATTGTAGAAAATCATGTTGAAATCCTTTCAGTTTATTTGGAATAACCTGATAAGTCAGAACTAACTTTCTTCAAAACTTGAAAGACTGAGCCTAGAGAATCAATGTCTGTGCATGCACACACACTCACCCGCTCACTCACACATTCACTCACACTCTCACACACATGGCCCTGTGCTAGGTGCCACAGGGAAATTAAAAATTAATACGATGCAGCAGAACCTGCTGTTGAGGCTTCCCACTACCGGAAGGGCTAAAGCACACCCATAAATAATTCTAAAACAGGCCAGTCTGAGGAGGTCAGAGTGTTTCATAGAGGAAGTGGGACTTGATAGTGGGAGGACTTCAGATGGGAAGGCGGGAAAACAAGAATATTCTCAGAGGCGTGGACTGAAGTGTAGGTAGTTTGTAAGAGATGGCGGAGGTCCTTGAACTCCGTGCTCAGAAGTCTGAATGCCATTTTATAGGCAAAAGAAAGTCAGTGAAGGGCTAGAACTGAAGAAGGATACCCCCAGGTATATGGCATACAGAGGGCGTTCCAGGGGTGGTGGGGAAGGTGGTCTGAACGGAGTCCTGCTGGAGACATCTGAGGATGTGGTTGAAGCTGCTGAGGTGCATAAGTGAGGCCTACAGATGGGATCTCAGAGTTTCTCTCAGACTGGCAGAGAGACTGCAAGGAGTCACAAAGTCTCCAAGACAATGCCATTTACAGAAATAGAAGAGACAAGATGCCTAGGAATCCCCAATAAATTAGTTCTAGAGAGATAGAGTGGTCCACTTATTCTGGTGGGAAAGTTCTACCAACAGGAAAAAAACAAAAAAGAAAAGCAGGGGACTGCAATTCTCCTTTATTGCCCTTCTATTCTCAGCTAAAGAACCACTAAACCCAGGCGGGAAAAAAATTAAACCCAAAGTGAGGAAGACAGGATGCTGCGGATATCCAGAAGGCATGTGTGAGCTATTCTCGTACATGTCGGTTTGAAGAAACCAAAACCTACTCTGGTCTTAACTCTTTTTTCAAATAGCAGACTGGGTGGTTCTGCTCTGGCAGGACCATGCCGTTACTTACAGCAAACCCTTTGCTAATCTTCTTGCTTCCTGCTTGGATTTTACTCACTGGGAATTCCTCATACACTTACTTATTGCCATGCTGATTTCCCTGGAACTCCACTGGCATTTAGTGGTAACCATATCCTTATATTGTGAACAAATTATTTCCTTTGAGGAATGAAGGCATTCAATGGGACCATAGTCAGGGTATTTATTACAGCTTCTTTACCATAATCCTCCGTCCGTGCTTTTTTACTGTTTAAAAATCACGAAGGAGGAGCCATAGGTAAAACCCGGAGTGGCTGAGGGGGACTGAGGAGAGCTAATGAGAGAAGCAGAGGTGAAGGGCAAGTCCTGGGGACTCAGGAGTACCGGTCCCAGGTCAGAGTCAGCCATGCATCTTCCTCCTCCGCCTCCCAGACCCTCTGCTTATCATCAGACGGCTAACTGTTCCAAAGCCATCGCTCGCATTAACCATTCAGCTGGCAGAAAGAATCCCACAGGTTGAAAGGATGCTTGAGAAAGAAGAGGAGGTCTTAGGAGCATGGAGGCGAAAGCAGACTGGGGTTGGGAGAAGGGATCCAGTGGAGGGGGAGCGTTGGCCTGGGAATGCACACGGCAGGAGGAAACTAAGAAAAGGCTCAAGATTAAAACCTGCCTTTGATACCTGCCTTTGATAAGTCTTGATGAAGGGCCCTGACTTTCATATCATGTGTTCTAAGTGGCCAGAGACCCACTTCACTATCACAGTAGAGTATCCAGATCACAACTTGGCCACTTGCTGTGCACAATTCTGCCAGAAAGGGCCTTTGGCTACATAGGATTCTCTCCCAGCAAAAAGAACTGGACTTCAGTACATGTCATTTATTCAAACTGTTTGGGAAAATTTATCACTGGAGATCCAAGAAGTTTATCAAAATAGAGCTTTCATCTCAGCCTTGGCAGACAATGTTATCATGTATGTTAACGTCACAGGTCAAAGTCCACAGAGATTGCCTTTATCTTAGCAAATCAAATTTTTATTATATTGAATATTGTTTGAGGTAGATGCACTACACAGCACGTATTTTCCTAAATATTCATTCATTCCATGAACCCTTGCATATGCCATATGTGTGCTGGGAACACATATTGGAAACCTGAATGGCTTAGCTCCTGCTGCTTAAAGACTGACTGTCATTAGTGATGTGTGAAGTAGAGACAAGGGAGACAAGGGAGACACCGAGCATAGGGGGTGACCAGCAATCCCAGGAAGGGCCCTGAGTGGGAACAGGAGCGACAGGTGGGAATTCGCTGGGCAGAAGAAAAGAGAAAAGCAGTTCAGAAAGAGGAAATGCCTTGTGCAAAAGCCAAGATCTTGAAGAATTAAACTAAGGAAGTAACAATATAAATAGAGAAAGGAGAATAATACTAGACCTATTAAAGGAGACTGAATTCCAAAAACCTTCCATAACAGGGGTGAAGGAGTTGAGGCATTGAACCTGACAATGACAGGGCTGAGAAACCGGAGCCAAGGTGGTATCTGACTGAAACTGGGAATAGGAAGAAGCAGATTTCAGAAAAAGGAAATGAGTTCAGTCTTGACCGTGCCTGTAGGCCAATCCAATGCAGGTCTCTACTAGGCTTTGCTCCTGTGGGGGTCAGAGAATAAGGCCCATAGTGGGAAAAAACATGGGATATCTGAGTTACTCAAAAGGAGCATCTGATAAATTAGTAGAGAGCAGAGCTCTGTGGGGCACATTTTCCTACAGATTTTGTAGCATTAAGATACGTATAGTCAGGAGCAGAGAAGAAGATGTAGTTTGGAGAGACCACTGAAGAACAAACATCCTCCCATCTAGAAAGAGAGAGAGGACTAATAGCCATTAGCAGTGGGCTGTTTTCTGTGTGCCAAGAGTTTTCTCTCTAATGCCGCATCGGTCTTCCCAGACTGCCCATCATTGTTGCCTTCCCCATTTGTAGATGAGTAAAGTAAGTCTCAGAGATGTTAATGACTAGTCCATAATCACACAGCTATCACATGACAGAGCTGTGATTCAAGTTACTGCAAAGCATGAGTTCTTTCCCTCTGCCAAGCAGCACCAGGACTGTCAGAGGAGAATGGCAAAGCTGCACCTTCAGATCCTGAAAAAAAAAAAAAAAAAAGAACAGGTGGGAGGTAGATTGAAAATCTCCCAACTGCCTTGATAATTGAGGCATGAATGCCCTCCTGTTCCCATGGTGTTTGGGAAGTAGGAGCCGGACTGATTGACTGAAGGAGAGATTGGAAGGGGAGCAACATACGCCAGGTTCTCTCGCCAGAGCTTCACAAAGAAGATGCACCTGCTTTCCCACAGGCTTCAGAGCAAGAGCAATTTTGTTTCCTCCCCTTTAGCTGCTGTC